>JBCAUA010108810.1:0-10071 GCA_038406235.1 Peronia verruculata
AAGAAACGTTATATAAGAATACAGTATTTATGTATGCATGGTGTGAAATAGGCATAGGCCAACATAACAATGCACACATAGCTGTGAACGGCCTTGCTAAGGATAACAAAACACATGCAAATACATGAATCAACTACATTGCTATTTTCAAAATGTATTTATTTATTTATTTATTTGGGGGGTGGGGGTAGGGGTTGGGGGGGGGGGTGGGAGGACAGAAAAGAGATCTGAATTCTCATGAAAATCAAAGAATGTGAAGCCTAGTTTCATCTGCATTACTGAGTAAAGAAAGGGGCTACAATAACTTATAATCAATAAACTTTTGGTTAAACATACACCTAGAAAAATCGGGACGGATAACTGGTAATCGACAAAGCCCCACAGAAAAGGCAACGTTAAATGAACATATAATTGGAGTTCCTGTCCATATTACTTGAGGGAATGAAGATTAAGAAAACGCCAATTAGGTTGTTAAGGAAAAAGACTAGGAAAATGGATCAGTTGTTTCCAAATCTAGCAGGACATCCCTTTTTTTAAAAATTCAAAACTGAACATTATGCTTATAATGGTCAGACGGTTTGAGGACAGACTTTTGTAGTATGTCGGACAAACAAAGTCTGAACAAGAGATGGATTTGCCACATCAATTATCAATATGTTAGAACTCAATAAAGAAAAGAGTGTGACAGAATCAGTGACTGATCAGGGATATATCAATAGTTTCACATGCATGCTAGGGACAGTGTCTATATTGTAAATTCATAATTTCGTCTTATACATACCTCAACAAAATGCAATGAATAAGTACAGTTATTCCCGAATATCCAGTTTCGTTTCAATTGTAGATTCGTTGCCTCTGAGCCATCCTATTTTTCCTTTTGTTAATTGGATCCGGGTTTTAGTTTTACTGCGTTACTCTAAATATATTCGACTAATCACAGATCTGGAAATCCCCCACGGAGTGTTTGTACCCTCTACTGATAATAAACACCACCAAATCCCACATCACTAGTGCTGAAAGAAAACTTCTGGGAAAACGCGAGGCCGGAAGTATGTCATACTTTTTCTTACGTCATTAAATCATTAACACCACTCAATACTACTATTATTTGGAGGTCATCTAGGCACAGGCTCACTGTGAAGGGTTTTAGTGACACATTTCCTCCACACCGTAACAGGGTCAAACCGAAAAGTGAGTCAAATTTGTGAATAGTTTGGAGTGTTTGTACCCCGTGCTACAAATAGACGCCAGTATTTCCAACCTTTCTTCGCTGGGTCGGATTATTGAAACTATTCGGACCAACTAACATGTAAGTTTTCTTTCTTTCTTTCTTTCTTTCTTTTTTTTTTTTTTAAATTGATATAACATAATAATAATATATAGGTATTGAACATGGCCATAGTGTCACTGTTATGCACTTAAAATTCATTACTGATGATGCGAAATTAATCCAGTCAAATTATAAAAAATCAGATGGCCTAATTACCCCGAAGACTACGCGACCAAAAGAGGTCATGCAGCAAAATACTAAATAGAGCTAGAGCTTAACAAATGATAATGACTACTCATCATGACATGTCATAACCTACATGAAATCATACGGTGTTGTCCTCTCTATGTTGTTCGGACTATTCCAGTATCCACTGTACTGACGTTGTTCTTTAATTTCTGATCTTTCAGCTCCCGTGGGGAGATATCTCTGTCCTGGTGTGCTGGCATTTAAGAGGACGTACTTGTAAATTTCGTCCCCCAAATAGAGAAAGAAAAAAAAAATAATAAAAGTGATAATTTTATTACTCTTAAAATAATGGACACAATGTTTCAAGTAGACAGTTTGATTATCCCGTAGAGATAAGAAATTATTTTGGTTTGACAATAAGGACACCATGTATTACAGTTAATGTGGTTAATATCATGCAGATCTCTTTAGAATATTTAACTAGTTGTTCGAGTGTGCTTTTTCGTTTTCTCTGACTAGGGCATTCAAATTGGAAGTCTGTCACTGATATTTTACACACTGAACAACACAGGTGTGTTTTTGTTCTTGTTTTTTTTTTTTTTTGTCATATATGGATGCACATCTAAAACCATTAAAGGAGCTGACCAGGTTGGTCGTAACGGAAAATGGAGAGCTATGATTGCCACTGCATGTTCCATGTTTGATGTATATGTGTGAGTAACGAGTAAGCGAGTAACCAAGTAAGTAAGTAAGTAAGTAAGTAAGTAAGCAAGCAAGCAAGCAAGCGAGTGAACGAGTGAGTGAGTAAGTTAGTATGTAAGTATGTAAGTGAGCAAGCAGGCAAGCAAATAAGTAACTAAATCAGTAAGTAAGTAACTAAATAAATAAACAAGTAAGTAAGTAAATATGATTGTAAGTAAGTAATGGGAGTGGTTTTAACCTATCTTGGGCCTGAGACATCAGTATAATATGAAATGAACCATTTAAATACATTATACAGACATGAGAGGTCTGGATATAGCCAGCTACAAGCGAAATCTGAGCAAATTGCCGATCGATTGATCTGTCAGAACCTCAGTAACACCAGTAAACTTTCTCTGTTTGTGATACTATTTGACGCCATGTATTCTTGGTCGAGAATAAGGTTAGTGTGACGGCTTGATGATGTTATACTAGAGAATTAAGAGAAATGATGTGACAAAAATGATGTTGATGGGGGCATAAAACGTTCATCGTGCTGAAACTTTCACGATTAATGAAGGTAGCCCCCATTCTGCGGACATCACATTTTAATCCCTTCAGCCAGGAGTACCCTGTGCCAGGGAATCTTTCTCTACCTTATCCACAATCGTATTGGTTGCACCAAATTCTCTATAACTTCCCTAATATATATAGATCTCGTATCCTGCTAATTTTGCGTATAACTAGATCTATACTCTAAATATGTTCCTCTTCCTCATAAATTCTATTTCTAAACTTGTTGATATAATATATTATATTTATGGGCAAAAAAACAAAAAAACAAAAAAAAAAAAAAACGTAAGTGTATTCATATGTGTTTCTGCTAGTCTTTAGAACTGGAACTAGACTCTAGGTTAGTGGACTGAGAAACGTTCCTACCACTAGATCTAGATTCTGACTGAGCTACCTAATCTTTGCCATCATCAGATTCACTAAAAAGATATTCGTCAGCACTATCACCATCGTCTAGAATCTCATCTAACACTTCTGATGATGTTTCCCTTTCTGTCGTCATTTTGACTTAAGTATAAGTAAGAAAGTAGGCACAAATTCCACTAATCTCCGAAATAAAACATCTTCTCACGCACAACTGACGCTTCGAAACAAAACAAATGAGGTTGAAGAAAGCAAGGGAAGTCGCTCAGATAATATAATAACCCAAGATTTCCTGATAATATCCATGAAATTAGCTGTCATAGGCCCAGAGTGGTTCTGGGCTATACTATGGGTACATCGTGCACATATCATATTAAGCCTAGAATAGTTCCAGGCGAAGCACTGGCGGGTTTAACATGTCTTTCAGATTGATATATATATGTAATGTCCTAGCATTGACCACAGTGTCACTGTTATATTATCAATTTATGTATCGAGGTTAGAATACCATACTGTCCATGTTTGTTAATTTAAAAGGTTTATGTATGAAACGTATGTCTTCACAGTCAGAATTTTCCATTTTCCAACTTATAGGATTTTTGTTCATGTGCCTTTACCTACCCAAGGATTTCAAAATATCTTGCTTTGATAAATGCTATTTCCTTCTCAAGGATTATCACTACAGAAAGTGTCAGGCCCGAGAAATATATTATTATGGACTCGTGTTCTTACTGTCGTTAAATTCTATCGTGTGATTGTACTGTATTTAACCGGTATCACATTCCCAGCTGACACGAATGTAATAAGAGGTTGATAGGTATTGAACCTAAATCTTTCTTTGTCATTTTAACACAGTTGTTATAATTATATCTTTTCCCCCCTTTGTAATCATTAAAAATAAAATTAGTGTTATTTGCAGCTGAAAGAAATCGACCCATATTCTGTGCCATATATTTCCCTTGAGGTGGAGAAATCCACATGGGATCCACCATGAATATTTTTAACCTTGCACAATCGATATAATTACTAAACTTATGTCGAATAACTATCAAAGGTGAATGCATCAAAAACTTTCATACCTTTTTGGACTTTTGTTGTTAGAAATGTCGTGGGATAGACTTATTGCATAATTATAAATATCACATACAAACATAGACAAACAGAGGATTATCATGTCTTCCATATTAATCATACACCTCTGCATTGCACATGTTTTATTTTGCATATCTGACAAATGAAACTTATAATGACAGTGAAATCATTACTTTGGTTATGAAAACTATGATTGAAAAAGGGGGGAAAATGCAATTTTGGATTTTTGATCTCTCTTTAAAGGCTGGCTTTTTCTGAGTATAAAAATGGTATTAAAAAGTGGATATGTCATTTCTAACGTGTTTGACCCATAGTCATTCAACGGATGTCGTGGCCTACTGTTAACCACGGTCTGGCCCGCTCTGGCTGCTTCATGCAGTGATGGATCATCACTTTTTGATCATATGGAGGCAAAGTGAACAAAATACTTAATTATGACCTTCTCTAGCATTATCATGAGCCCCAGTTCCAGTGATGGATATTTGATGACAACTCAGGCAGATTATCAAGAACAGGCTGTCTAGAATGAACATGACGTTCCTATAAATAGTAAAACTTTCTTTTATCTCTGCTACTTCAGAGTTTAGTAGTGGACTATATACCATTGTTAAGGTCAAGAAACTCTTGTTTTGGGTAGAAAAAGATATGACCACCTATAGGCCATCGAGAATCCGAAAGTGGAATTCGAGAAAATATTATGCCCAGAATCCAGGAAGAGACAACAAAAGACACAGAAGTCATGGAGAGAGGGCTAGTATGTAATAAAACAGCTGTTTTGAGGCCAAAAGCCGAAAAAAGAACTCTCCACGTCAATTTCTCAGTGGAAAAACAAAACAACAACTTTAAACGCGTTTTTCTGAAAACCCGGTTATTTGTCAGTATTTTGCTTTCTACATTCTTATTTAAAGGCCGATTCTAACCAGATTTTGAATACATTATTTTCACAACAAAACCAAAAAACATACATATGTACGACCTATTCTATTGCTTAGAGAAAAATATGTTTTTAGAATGAAATAATGGAGAAATTTGAAATTTCGCTTTATGGCATTTTCAAAAAATTTCTAGAAAATTTTCTTTTGTATACAAAGACCTGAAATCATGTAACATGTTAATTTAACAAAATGTTCACCAAGTTTCATCTAGTCTGGTTAAAATTTGGCGGACGATAGATATTGGTTAACCATTTTAGAGATGCTAAAATCCAAAACTGCGGCGTTGCCATGGCAGCCATTTTTAAATGTCGATTTTTGTTTTCACTGTTGTCCTCTAATCTGAACATGCCGAATTTGATAGAAAGGCTTACAGTAGCGGATCTTTAATAATAATATTTTTAAAATCACTTTGATATAAAGAAAAGACGCATGGCTTGACGTTCTAGTCTGATAGATTTGGAGCTCCGGTCGAGCATTTCGGTCCTCTAGTTGCTGCGGAGCAATGTGTGTTTCAATGGTGTGAATTTGTGCCCGAACTAAGGACCTCAGGTGTGGTGTGAGCTATTGCTTTGCGCTCTGACGATTTGCCGGAAGCTGCCAATATGTACTGAACTAGAAGAAGACATATCGTATTCAAGTACTGTGCGGTCGTACCCAAGACAGGGCTTACATCACACCTGAACATGCCATCTTTTCGATCCAACAGAGTATTACTTAGCGCTTCCTGTATCTTGGCACGACTGTTGTGCCAGGGCAAAGCTGCATATTTCATGTGGTTCACAGGGCCAGCCCAGATAAGAGTTTTTAAACGAGCAGTTGCTGCATTAATGCTTTATAAGAGAGAATGGATGTTTTCGTTGAGTTCACTGTTAAAAAAAAGGTACTTTGAAGGAACCAAGAGATCCAGTGATCGCACTATAGCTTTATCGTTGGAAAGAAGTTGTATCCCTGTAAAGAAATCAATCTACTTTTTCTTCTGAACGAGGGAGAGAGAGAGAGAGAGAGAGAGAGAGAGGGCGAGAGAGAGAGAGGGAGAGAGCGAGAGAGAGTAGTAGAGAGAGAAAGAAAGAAAAGAACGAGAGAGAGAGAGAGAGAGAGACAGGGAGAGAGAGAGGGAGGGAGAGACAAAGAAACTTGGATATTAGACGGAGATTGGATGGGAAAGATTTTATTCTCGAGGATAATAGTATTTCAGGCTATTGTTGATAAAATAATAAGCAGCTGAGATTCCTTTCACTTCTCATGGAGTCCTGCAGCTCTCTCTCTCTCTCTCTCTCTTTCTCCCCTTCTCTTGCTCTCTCTCCTAGTATTTATCTCTGTGACGCTGTCTAGAATCAAGTTCCCGTAATACTGTCTCCGCACACTATTTTTGTAGCTGACGACGCCTATATTCTGACTGCCGCCTTTTCTTTCACGTTTTTACCTGTCGTTGTTTCCCCTTATCTCTTGTTCTCTCTTTATCTTCATCTATCCCTCTCTTGTCTCTCTTTCTTCCTCGGTCACTGGCTGTATATATCTCATCCGCTCGGTAGCGATATCTATTTCTCTCTCTTGGTTTTTTTTTGTCTTTTTTTTTTCCTTCTCATTCTCTCTCTCTCTCCTTGCCCAGACTATCCGGCTTGATCGTTCCATCAAGGCGTAATTCCCCAGGGAATCTTGATGTTATTGCCGCCTGTTTGCTTGTTTTCCAATCGGTCGTTGTATTCAGCAGTTGTTTGTGTTTATTTGTAGTAGTGACTTGTGGCACCATCGACACCTTTCGTAATACATTACATTGCCCGTTTTGCTCTCATAGTATGTGAAAGAAAAATGTACATTTCGAAGATGCTAAGGTCAGAAATTACACTATTTCTGAGAGTTCTGGAACATACTAGTGTATTGCTATTTGTCAGTTTGTAAGCGCAGTTATGTCGGTGTTTTTGATGTCTTTTTTACTTGAAGGATTCTTTAAGTTTACTGTTTTGAAATATTTGACCATAATATTTGGTATTGTATTCTGTTTGTGACATATCTTACATAATGACAATGCGATGTAGTCAGCAATCAGTTAGGATAATCTTATCATTAGAAGAGATTGAGAGAAGGATGTTACTTACAATTTTCAATATTTTCATATACATTTATCAAACAAAACAAAACAAAACAAACAAACAAACAAACAAACAAAAAAACATTAGTTATGTTAGTAAGCAGACATTTTCGACCAACTGACATAATAAATTTTGAATGCAATCATAAGGCCATGTTTGTTAATTAGTTTCTTATTAATTCTCTGGCTTTTTTCATATTTGAAATAAAAACTTTATTCATTGTAAAAAGAAAATAAATAATAAAAGAAGAAAAAAGAAAACGAAAACGAAAAAAATGAAAAACAAATAAATAAACAATCAAACAAACAAACAGAAAAAAAGCAAATGGCACTGAATTTAAATAATTAGTCACAATGTTTCATAGTGAACAAAGTAATTGACTTCTCTCTTCACCTACAAGCGATATTTCCATATAAATTTGAAGTAGAAAATAAAATATTATAAAGGCTAATAAACCTGTCCTACGTACGTTCTGTGTAGATCATTAAAAGCTTTTAAAACTGTGCAGAACGATGTTTTAGTTCTGATTTTGTAAGTTACCTGTCACATACATAGTCAAGCTATACCATGAGAGTCTGACAAGGAGAAAGATTTTTGGAGCATCGTTGTGAGGAGAAATCCTTTGATGATATTTTGTATCCCTTTGGTGGACGAGAAAAAGTGGGGAGCGGAGGAAAAAAGAAGGAGAGCATGGGGATTGACAGTCAATCGGATGTCAAAAATTAACCATCATTTCAGGGTTTCCGGTGTCCTCCTTCATTATGGTCAATTAGACAGCGCTTTGTGGCATCAGATCTGTCTGTGTCCGCGCGGAGCGAAATGAATCCCGAGCTAAGAGCCCTTTCAGGAAGTTCCTAGGATCCCTTTCTACTCCTGGAGGTGATGAAAGCATCGGGACGTGTGTGAAATCGCGCCTTCAAGACGCGTCCACGAAGTAGCCGTATCCATGATCAAACGCTGGAAAATGTGGTCTCTTGACTATCGTATTTACCAGCAGGCGTTGGCTAATTTTGTTGTCAGCGCTGAGACTAACGGACTTCGGTAACTCAACGAAGTGGAAGTTAATTGTCATTTGTTCTCATCGATCCTCGCAGAATGTTTGCAATAAAGTACAGGAATAATCATAACAAAACAAATTTGACTTCAAATTCAACAGTTCTTTGCAATATTCCATGATAATGAGAGATCGATGAACAGAGGAAATGTGCATTTAAATTTAAACTACTACGCCAGATCCCCTACAGATGTCTAGACGATATAGAAATCTGAGACCACTCCACGTCTGTCATTCCAAGTCTGATAATTATGAAGCCGCTCAAAGTGTCAGGAAGAATTTGAGAACTCCATTGAAATCATCCAAGACCTCAAAGATATTAATTTGTGTTCCTATACTTTTAGAGGGAAGACGATAAGTGGAACAGGATAATGTCTGGCCTGGAAGTGAGAAAGAAACAAAATTCAAACTGTAATCATTCAACACGTCTGAAAAGTGAATGCAATTTTTCGAAGTTTCGCATTGTCATCAGTGAAACAGCCACGGCATTAACATTAATACTAACAACCCAGTCTATTTCTGAGTTCTATATACCTTAGGTTAGAAGTGATTTATAGAACTTCAAGGGAAACTTGCACTCACGTTGTGAGTCGAAGGGTTAAGGTCGGGGAAGGGGTCACAGCACCTGCCAGCACATTACATAATTCAGTCACAATTGATAACAGAGGTAAAATCTACACTGAAATACCTATTTGGAATTAAAACCTTTCTTTTTTTTTTCTTTCTTTGTTTCTCTTTTTGCTCTGTCTCTGTTGTTCTTGTCTGCCTGCCTGTCTGTTTGTCTGTCTAACTGTAAACAGTATGTATAAATGCCAGACCGCTTGTCTATCTGCACGCCTGTCAGTGTATCTGTATATGCTTGTGAATATTTGTGCTTGTCTGCTCATTCTTTCTTCTTCTGTCCCCACAATCTATATGTAGCTCAATATTACCTTTAGAAACCTTTCCAGTCTCACTCAGAAGGAGGGGAAATTGTTTATTCAGTGAGGTAAAAGAGTACGAACCCACACCAAGCCAACGACGAATCGAATGTTCCTTAACAATATCTGCTCTGTATTCGGCAGTGCATAAAAAAAAAAAAAAAGAGGGGGGTGTCCTGGAGGTGATTTTCAAAAAGAAAAATATTATTAGACTCTTTTAACCTTTTCCATCGAATTCGGCATGTTCAAATTAGAGGACATCAGTGAAAAAATCGACTTTTTCAAACGGTTGCCATAGCAACACCGCAATATTGGTTTTTGGCGTCCCTAAATAGAGTGATTTTAAAATCTATCTGCTCAGTCAAATTTCAACGGAAATTGATAAAACTTGGTGAATATATTGTTTAACGTGATATCTAAAAAGTTACATATTTTCAGCCCTTCCTATGCAATAGCAAATTTTCTAGAAATTTTTGATAATGCCGTGCAACAAAAAATCAAATTTCGCCGTTTTTCATACTAAAAGCCCATTTTTTCTAAAAATATAAAAAAAAAAACCACCAACCGAATGGGCCGCACTTAGATATGTTTTTTTGTCTTGTTATGAAAATCATGTATACTAAATTTAGTTAGAATCGGTTAGGAAATAAAAACGTAGACAGCAAAATACTAAAACAAAAGGGGATTTGAGATCCCGTTTGAGTTTTTTTTTTTTTAAGGGAAATCTGGACATGGAGAATTTTTATTACGGCTTTCAGCCTCGGAACAGCCTTTCTGTTTACATGCTTACCCTCTCTCCGTGACTTCTGTGTCTCTAGATGCCATTTTTCGGCTTTCTGGGCGTATCTTTTCTCGAATTTTGCTCCCTCCCCCCCCCCCCTCCCAAATCATTGAGCTCTTATGG
>JBCAUA010108821.1:0-10071 GCA_038406235.1 Peronia verruculata
TGTTGTTGTTGTTGTTGTTGTTGTTGTTGTTGTTGTTGTTGTTGTTGTTGTTGTTGTTGTTGTTGTTGTTTATACATGCTTCTGCAGGAATGGCTTTGACTGCAACGGTAGGAAGGTTTTCTTTACTTTCATTCGCGAGATCACGACTTTACTAACTGTTCAAATCTTCATACTAATTACCAATTAGGAAGAAAAAACACAGACTGCCTCATTTTGTCTCCTGATGATGCTTCAAAACATTTCAATAAAAGGTTTTAGTTATTTATAAATTATTGTCTCAGGTACTTAACGGGTTGTTAGGCAGTCGATAATGGCTAGTCACAGCATCTGGGAGTGAGTTTTCGAATGCTTGAATTAGGACATTTTTAAGCCTCAAATTCAGATTCAGCAGGAAGAGTATGAAAAAAATATCTTGTTTTAAATCCTGTTGCCATGGCAAGATTGTAATTTGTACTTTGAACATGATTATTTTTAAAAGCCCAAGCCTCCTGGAGTATTGAATGCAGTTGTTTGTAAACTTGCATATGGATATTTTAGCTCTTTGTAAAAGATAATTTACGTTTTCTTTTTTATTTCACACTATTTTCTTATAAATGTCTGAAATATGCAAATGGACGGATGTAAACATTTTCTTCTTTTTACACCATATATCTAATTTTCCTTCAAAACCGTCAATGAAATTAAGGAAGTAAAAGTGATACACCCACATGCTGGGATAACACATATTCAAAATCTGAACTCACGTTGTTGAAAAATAAAAATGTTTTAGGGAAAAAAGTGATGAAAAGATAAATAATGAAAATATCACAATTTAATTGAAATAATTTTTCTCTACAGTCATAGTGGTGCGTAAAGCATTAATGTTTCTTTGGCCGTTCGTTATTTTTCTGGTATCAAAATTGGACAAAATGTCTGACAGATCTACAGCAAAATCCTAACTTTGATAATTAAGTCGAAATACCTGATTTTCAAGACGAACATTCCAACAACTCCTTCACAAATCTAGAAGAATATGTAATAATATATATAGGTGGAATGGCGGACGAGATCACTTGCTTTTCTTTAGGAAAAATAGTGATAAAAGATACATATTGAGGAAATCACAATTTAATTTTTAAAATCTTTTCCTACAGTCTCTAGACGTACTGCGATGGTGCCGTTTCCCTGCATGAAGCAAATTAATGTTTCATTGACCCTTTGTTATTTTCTGGTATCAAAGAGGACATTTGACAATGTGTCTAGAAAATCTACAGCAAAATCCCAATTGTGGTATATTACTTCCAGTACCTGATTTTCAGGACGTGCATCCCCACCCGTCCTTCACAAATCTAGGACAATATAATTATATGTATATGTATGTAGGGATGAGCGGAATCATTTGTTTATCTTTGAAAAGTCACAGAAGACTGTCTTTGTACAGCTATGGATACCTTTATTCTGTTTACACTTTACTGGATTCAGTTTTTTAATAAAATCGTCTCTTTATACCACCAAACTGTTTGTGCTAATTCCCCCCCCCCCCCTCCCGCCCTTCCCCCGAAAAAAAAGTCAAAATACGAGAAAATGAATAAAGAATAGAAAAGGAGTCCGAAATAGAAGGAGCAAAAAGAAACTTTGGGAATCTGTTGACACGCATACATCAGTTTAGTGTTTAGTGGGCAAACTATTCTGTCAGAGACAGACGGATCCTGATGCTAGCATCTCTTTGAGCAACGTTTTCCCTGGCTGGTGAAGCTGAACATTTGTCGGACATAACGTTTGATAGTAAGTCCATTAGTGTGAAACGTTAAAATGCCACTGGCATCCGATTAGCAATTGAGGTGTCTCTTTTCATCATGTTTTACAATAGTCGATAGAATTGAATACAGTTATAGAGATCCCTGTTGACACTTTCACAATTCAATTTTCTGAATCTCACGACAAGGATTCAAACACGAAAATGCTCATCAACATTATTATCTCACGTGTTAGATGAATGTTGCTGACTAGCCGGAAAAGTAATTCTTTCTTTTTTTCCTCCATTCAAGACAAGGATGAGTCTATCGAAACAACTGTGAGCAGAACTGTATCAATAATGTAGGCTCTTTTACATGCTCCTGCAGAGATGGCTTCGAACTCGACGAGAATGGCTTTAGTTGCAATGGCAAGACGAATTTCTGTAGATTTAATGAGCATAATGACTTCATTGATTGGTTAAGACTTATGACTTGCCGATTTAGAAAAAGAAAAATATATTAAAAACTGCTCCTGTTTCTTTATTAATGAGGATTGTGAAATTTTCTAGTTATTTAAATTTGAGATATGACTACCAGTACTTTACGATTCCTTATAATATATAATAAAGGAATGGGATCGTCTGTGAATGGTTATGAAGGTCTCTTTTTCATCTCACACCCCACTCGCAATTGATTATTTATTAACGTCGGTACGGATGAGAGTTTCTATATACCACCCAAACATCCTATTCAATATCCCAAGGAAGAAAAGCAAAACGTAAGGAAGGAAAAAAGACATTAAAAACTCATCCAAAATGGATTCAGGAAAAGAAAATATTGGAATCTGCAACATTACACATTTCCCTTGAACAAATCATATTTGTAGAGACAGAAAAATGATGCTGATAATCTGTTTCTAAGAACTTTCTTTGTATCGTTAGGCTTATAATTCTTTTGGACATCTTTCCTGCTAGTAGTTCTGCGAAAACAGCAGCGTTAAAACATCAGTGATTTCTTATACCTATGCCTTTGTCGTTTTTCATCTTACGCATTATATTATGTACAGATTTGAAAAGAACCTTCTGGGACTTACAAATTTCAAATTACAAAAATGACAGAAACAACAAGGCTTTCTTTAAAAAGCACTACTCATCAATTTCATTTTCTTGCCTGATAGATGTATATTGTTGATTGTTGAACAGCCATGCAAATTATTGCTACCTCTTTTCGATACATTTCAGATATCGATGAGTGTGCAGATGACATGCTAAACAATTGTGAGCAGAACTGTACAAACAATATGGGCTCTTTCACATGCTTCTGCAGGGAAGGTTTTGAACTGGACGAAAATGGCTTTGCGTGCAACGGTAAGGAGAGCTTATATAGTTGCATTAGACTTCTTTTTATTTTTTTCCTAAACTCTCCATATCAGTCACCGATTAGTACAAAACAAAACAAAACAAACAACAAGAGATAGACTGAATGATCTTTTTTTTTTTTTTTTGGCCTTATAATTTTTCTAAACTTTTCTGTTGATCATGTTTAATATAAATCATTACTCCCCGTACTTTACAAATCCAGAAAACAACCACATAAAGTGCGAAACCGAGGCGACATTTTTTTGTTCTTAAAATGTTTCTGCGGGAATAGTTTGGAACTCGACGAGACTATCTTTTAGTGCAAAAGTAAGACGAGCCTCTCAAGATTCAATGGGAAGGATCGCTTTTTATTGGGTCAAGTTTTCATGTTTGTTAACCGACTGAAAAAAGAAAACAGATGGCCTACTTCTCCTTCTCTCGCCATGATTCGTCTGAATTTTTATGCCTCATTACTTCGATTTAAGTCATTATTCTAAGTATCTGAAAAAATGAAAAACACAGCCTTGTAGTACATGATACAGAGACAGGTCCTTTGTTTCGTTTTTTTTTTTTTAAATTTTATTTTTGTCACTCAGGATTACAGCTGAATGTTTATAGAGATCTCACACACCACTTAAAACTGATTCTCTATTAACATCATACGGGTAAGAGACATTATATACACCTACCACTGAAATATTTCGTTCAATATCTCAAAGAAGGAAAGCAAAATATTAGGAAAAAGAACAGACAAGAAAGTCATCCAAAATGGAAGCATGAAAAGAAATTACAGGAGTCTGCACTATTCATAAATCATTTTAACAGTAAAGGTATGCTGTCATTTCTATTAGCAAATCTGGTCTGCGTTTTATCATGGCTACCAACTCATTACGAATACAAGAAACAATAACAACAACAGCATCAACAAATCTGTTATCAGCACAATACTCTATTTGTAGTTGATTCTTTAACAATAACAGACGGATATGATATTAATTATACTTTCACTGTATCATATCCTGCTTTTTCCTGTAGTTTAGCTAGGAACCCCCGTCAAGCAGAGGAAGACGTTTCAGTCGATTCAAGACAATCTTGGCAAGGATCTTTCCAGCGGTGGACAAAAGAGAAATCCCACAATGGTTTCCGCAGTCACTTCTTTCCCCTTTCTTTTTGTAGATGGTAACAATCAGAGCATTTTTAAACTTCTGTGGTGGGGTTGACATTTCCCAGCAGCATTGTACAGAGTGTGCAGTTCTGTCTTTAGTTTTGGACCGCCATACTGCAGAACATCTGAAGGGATGCCATCCTGGCTAGGCGCTTTGCCACTTTGTGTGCCTTTCAGTGTTACCTCCAGTTCAGCCATGGTAACTGGTTCGCATATGTCTTCTCTAACTGGTCTGCTTGACAAGCTGCTTGCAAGCATCAAAGTCAGCAAGTCCCTCGAGGTTCAATAAGTTGCAAAAGTGTTCCCTCCAGCTGTCTGTGATTTCTTTCATATCTGTACACGTTTCAATACCATCTGCTATTTTAACTGGTGCCAAAATATTTGTTCTTGGTCCGAAAACAGACCATGAGTTTTGTTTTTGTCCGCTATTTCTTGCATTCCTTCAGCGTTCCTATTCCACCAGATATCCCTCAATGACCTTATCTTTGTCTGTACTTTAGCTCTTGCTACCTTGAAGTTTGCATTGCTTCTCTCTGAGTTTTCTTTAAGATGAATAAACCTTGTCTTTCTCCTTCAGGAGTTGCTGAATTTCTTTCTCATTTTCTTGAAACCAGTCAGGTGATTTCTTTTTACGATGTCCGAGTGCTTGCTTTGCCGTTGAGAAAACAGTCTCTTTAAGATATTTTCAGTGTTCACTGATATCTGTTGACAGTGGTTTTTTTTTTTTTTTTTCTCCCTCTTTTTCTAAAACCTTGGTTATTTCTGATGCCAAAGTTCTCTCGTCTTCCTGTCTTTCAAGCTTCCTCATGGCAAGTTTCTTTGGGACTTCACTTGGTCCTTTCTTCTTCTTTATCTGTAGCCTCATTTTCAGTTGTGTTAGAACCACATAATGGTCAGTTGAGGATTCCGCCCCTTGCATTGCCTTTGTGCATAATTCGTCTGAAAGGTTTGCTTTTCGAGTTATCACATAGTCCAGCAAAGGAACATGTTTTGAGCGCGGACGCATCTACGTGTAGTAATTCTTATCCGGTTGGAAGAAGAAGGTGTTGGTAATGCTGAGTTAGTGTACGCATAGAAATTTAGCTGAGGGTCTCCATTAAGGTTCTTCTTACCCTTGACAAACTTTCTAATAACATCTTCATAAGTTGTGATGTCATTTCCTACTCTAGCATTGAGGTCTTCCAGGATGAAAAGATTATCTTCAGTGGGCAATTTGTCCACAACTTTGATCAGCTTCCGGTAAAACTGTTCTTTCTCTTCATCTGTGCTATGGTTGGGACGTAGACACATATAAGAGATGCGTGTCTTTCTTTGCCAATGGGCATTCGCAGGATCGTTATTCTCTCTGACGCTCCTAAGAGTGGCCTGGACAAACTGCTCGTAATGTCATTCCTGATTGCAGAAGCAGCCCCTGCATCTCTCCTCCTCCTTGTTTTCCCTCTCCAGAACAATGTATAGTTCTTCTCTTCAAGCTGTCCCTCTCCTACTATCCTTGTTTCTTGGAGTGCAGCAATGTCAATGCTATAGTTTTCAAGTTCTTTGGCAATAAGTGCTGTTCTTCTTTCTGGTCTTGTGTCTTTATCAAACATTGTTCCCACATTGCAGATAACAATAACCATTTTCTTTTTCCTGTATTTTCAACCGCATGATGAAGACCTGCTGACTGCGATAGGCCAGCCAGGTAAATATCTGGGCAAGCTTTCTTTACCCAACCTTTTCTAGGAGCTCCCATTCGAGGGCAGCCAGTGCTATCCCTAAAGAAGGTCTGCTAATGCCCAGCTTCAGCAAGCCAGTGACCATCTAATGTGCAGAAATCACGCTGGCAGTTCCAGTTCCTCAAGCCTGCCACCGTTCACGCTTTTGTTTTGTTTTTTCCCCCGTCGCCACAGGACTTTGTTTACCTGAGGAGGTAAAATTTTCCTGTCAATATCGTATCGTGTCATACCACGCCGCCTACAGTTAATAAGACTCCCGGCGTTGTGTTCCCACCGAGTAGTCTCTCTGGATCTCCAGATCTTGTTGCCAAACGGTATTCTCTTGCCATTGGTCTGTACAAAGTCGTCTTTTTATACTCTCTTACTGTCTCTCGCTCACTCACATTCAACCATTCTATACATGATCTGATAAACTCGTCTGCCTCACGCAAAATCCAGCATCCTATTGCCAACGCACAGTGTTTGACCAAAGAAAGAGGAAGACAGTTTGAAAGAGGACAGCACTGATGAATATGACGGCTACAATTTCAGTGATGACCCATTTCATCTCACTTTTTTTTTTTTTTTAATTATGCTACAATGTTTACAGTGACAAGACTGTGACGTATTGTCTTGTTGTTTGTTGGGGACTCTCAAAACAACAAAGTGCTGACATAGACTGTTTTACTGTGGGACAAGTACAATACAGAGGGAATCATTGATAACGGGAAAACTTATTACAGGAAATCGCTTATAATCGGAGCATAGCCAATCCCCATGTCCACTCCTTATTTGGCATTGGTAAAATATTATCTCATATAGCAGTAGTCTGTGACAGTCGAATTGCGTATAACAGGATATTTGTACCGCTAAGCGCACACAATATAGCCCACCTGTACGCCTAGCGGTACTTCAAAACTGCCCGAAGCGCATACTCAGGTCAAGTGCACTACAAACACGATCGCTTGACCACTATTATTTCATCTGCTTTGTTCACTGGGTGGGTCATAAGGTCGGGAGGGGGTGGGTAGGGGGGGGGGACAATGAGATCAGCCAAATGGCTTGAGGAATCGGGAGGAAAGAGGGATGTTAATCCATAATTCATAACATGGTAAACAAAGCCGGCTAGGTGGTGGGTCCGCGTGGATAAAGAAAGGACTCGCACGTGTAGCTAATAACGTTAGGTAAGATAGACACATATTTTGCCCTTAACTGACCACTTGGTCCAATTAGCCAAACAGTGATGGATATCGACAGCAGCTTTTGCACACATTTTGCGATGTTAATATCACAATATTATGTTCAACTGTTGTATGACGTGAGATTTATTCCTATTGCATATTTCATCACGTCGATAACTTTCCTATTTCCCACATTACCATAGTGACTATTGCCTTTGACCCCAGTCCCATATCAATGCACGCAAGAGATCGAGCACAAAGGGACTGGTACATTAGGACTCCAAGAGAAGGGGAATGGTGGGTGAGGTAATATAATACTTTTGATCTTTCAGTGCGCTTCGGCTTAGGCTCCGTTCTTGACACTGTGTTGGGGACAGCGATGGGGGAAGAGTTGGACACGTGTTTGTTAATTCACGTGGTTCGAGTAGCTCTGTAAAACTTTACTTGACTATTACTAGTATTAGTTAGTACTTGTAGTACATGAACATACTATGACTTCTAATAATATAATGTACCGTGTTAATATACTGCTCTTGTCATCACTCTGATTTTTGCTGAATCTCGCAAAGTAAAAGAATTCAATGAAGGGAGACTATCCATGAAAAAAAAAGGCTTCAAAAATCAGGCAACAGGCCAGCAATGTTTTATTCCTCTAATTCATTGCATGTCGGGTATAATAGGATCCGCTTATAACAGGACTTTTTTTTTTTTTTTTCACTGCTTTTAGCTTTTAACTTTGATATTCGTTTGCTTTTATCTCTTGTGTGGATGTAAAATCTCTGTATATTCCAAAACAGATATAGATGAATGTTCCACACTGATGCCCTGCCAACAAACATGCACAAATAACGAGGGCAGTTTTGCCTGTTCCTGTCGACAAGGATTCACAGTTGACCCAGAGGATCCTACTCGATGCAGTAAGTACACGTGCACCTTCCCAAATATATTCTTCTTCAGACCACACTGTCAGGGAAATCGTAGAGATAGTGGACAGGACCATTTGCTACCAAAACAAAAAGCACATGTTTATTTAGCCTGGATAGCCAACTGGAAAAACTTCATGCTAAAAGTGGACAGAAATGGCCATAGTAAGACAATCCGCTCCAAGTGACCTTTGAAGAGGAGGCTATCATGTCTAATCTGACCCCCCAGAAAGTTGTGAAAAAAAATGCTCAAAAGTTGTGCTGAAAATCAGGAAAGGTTGTGCTAGAAAGTTGTTAAAAAAAAAAAAAATCCAAACGTTGCGCTAAAAATTCCAACAATTGCCAGATAACATAGACTAAAATTCATAAATGTATGGAGACCGCAATCATTATAAAGCCGACATTCTATCACTGCGTGTGTGTGTCCAGCATTAAAAATTCGTGTATCTAATTACGTAGATCTAAAAAAAGAAATCACAAATTTCTATATCATTTATTTGAATGGAAAAACATGTTGACACAAAATGGAATTGGGGACAAGTTAGACATGATAACTAGGCCTAGAATAATTCTCTTATTATGAGAATGGGCACTAAACTCTGTATGAATGATCTGAAACGTGTATTTTACATCACAAGGTGGTGTACCGGTATGCATTTTTAATCCTGGGCGTCGCACACACACACACACACACACACACACAAATTTAAAGATTTTTTTTTTATGCATCAATGCATACTTTTTTTCAACTGGTCAGTAAAGCTGCATTGATATGGACTGCATTTCGTGCCTTGTTGAAAAGGACTGCATTAAAGCTCTTGTTTTACAGCCTGTCGGAAAAGCTCGACTAATTTTCACATTTCGCAGATTTTCGAGCCTTTTGGTGCAGCTGTATTGGAGCTTTTATTTTGTAACTTGTTGGAAAGGATGCTTCAATTCTCACATTTCGCAGCTTGTCCGAAAAGCTAAAGTTTAAAATGTTTTGCGAAATTGCACATTATATAGATATATACATGCACTATAATTTTGTAATAAACTTGTCGTCGAAAAAGTTGCATTAATAAAACTGGCATTTTGTAGGTTACCGCAAATCTGCATTATTGTTCTCGTACTGTAACTTGTAAAAGCTGTATCAAAGGCACACATATTGTGATAATTTGTCAGAGAACTTGTGAATCTTATTTTGCAACTTATCCGAAGAATAACATTTATTTTCACAAATCGCAGTATGTTGAACAATATATTCAAGATTTACAGCTGGTATACTTATTAATAATCTGACAATTGTTAGAGCTATTTAGATCCAGATCTAAAAAAAAAAAAAAAGGATACCTGGATAGTCAGAATATTACGTTAGAAAGTTTTGATTATTTGAGGATAATATTCTTAGTGCAAGTACATGTAGATTTGTATTTAATCTAGAATACATGTATTGAATAATCTTAGCAAATTTGCGAAAGAAAGAAAATGACCATTGGTAAAGTAGATCTAGATGTTTAGAAAGAATTGCTCTTCACTGGTACCCCTTTTGTTGGGGCATTCCATAACAGAAAGAGAGAGAAGAAAAAAAAACAGGTTCTAAGAATGTTAGGATTGTGATTAGCAAATACCTCCTGGGGCAATGATTAGCATTAAGATTTAATTCAGTGGGGCCATCTGTTCTAATTTGAGAACACCATCTCTAGATGTTGTTGTTTCCCCTTACATTTCCAGTGAGAACTTGGCCAAAATGGTCAGGTAAAGATGGCATTGAGCTCATAGCTTTTTACTATTGTTGTTGATGCTGTTGTTGTTGTTGTTGTTGATGCTGTTGTTGTTGTTGTTGTTGCTGTTGTTATCATGGATTGTTGAAATTATTGTTAATCTTTTTTTCCTTCTTTTTTTCATACCACGTGACAACAGTGTAAGTAATATTTTATATTTGTTACCATTATTAGCGACCAAGGCTTTGCTTCAGTTATTGAGGGGGGGGGGGGGGGGGGGGGGGGGGGGGGGGGGGGGGGGGGGGGGGGGGGGGGGGGGGGGGGGGGGGGGG
>JBCAUA010108832.1:0-10071 GCA_038406235.1 Peronia verruculata
CGTGTTGTCCGTGCGTGTGTGTGTGCGTGTGTGTGTGTGTGTGTGTGTGTGTTTTTGTGTGTGTGTGTGTGTGTGTGTGTGTGTGTGTGTGTGTGCGTGCGTGCGTGCGTGCTAGATAAACGTTTCCTGTGAATTGGAGCGTGGGTATGTTTGCTTACATGCGAGGCTGAACTTGTCCAAATGCATAATGGAAGTGTTTTCCGCTGTTTGACGTCTATTCATGTGTTTGCATGTACGTTCACAAGCTGTCATCAGTTTAACTGACGGACAGCTCCAGCGATCGAGTGCGTATGATGAGCGCCCATCTATAATGTGAACACGTGCTTGTGTATGCAAATATTTCTGAGACTGCTCTTCTGGAGTTGAAACCATATCCATATCGAAATGGATGTTTTTCGCGTTTGTGCAAGATGGGCCTTCGAAGAGCTTTTTGTGCTTTAGACTAACATATATCTGGATTTGAAACTCAAAACTCCATGCCACTTTTAAGTAATTCTGTTTTCCTGCACCTCTACCTCCTCCTCCTTTCTCTCTCTCTCTCTCTCTTTTATCTTTTTCACTCCGTATGCACTCTGCGTGCATGAACATTTGCGAATATAACAAAATGACGACTACTTCAGACAGACCTAACACCACAAGAGATGATAGGAAATTCCATTCTAATCAATGCAAGTGTTACCAAACCAAGCGTAATATTTTCAAGAGTATCGTATTCAACAAAAGATCTAGAAATTGATCACTGTATCGGTAAAGTCTTTTGCTTGTGTTTTAAAAATAAACCCAAAACAGAATCTAATTCTACTCGTTCATCGAGGCAGCGGATTTCCGATAGAATATTGGGGTTTTCCCCACTTCACCTCTGAGATACTTTGGTCTGATTCTCACAGAGCTACACTTGGTCACATTTACTCCCTCGAAATTCTCCATCCAAGAGCTCACAAGCGGGCCTGCATTCACATTCACACTCACATACATGTATGCCCGAACCCATTTCCGGTCATGTACTAGGACGCTGTTGTCGTCTCTTGGAATGTTGCCTGCGCAGATGTCTGGTACAAACTGACATCCAGCTGTTCTCGGTCGAGATAACCACCACATAGGAGGTTGAAAGACGTAACACTCCCGAATTACCGAATCCAGATGTTCATGACATCACCTCCCCCCCCCTCCTCCCCCCACCCCCGCGACACACATATTCACACACACACGCACACAAGAGCCCTTTCACCATCGCATGTGCAGATTTATTAATATGGTTAACACGAATCAAATAACTCGATAAAAAGGGCCGTGGTCGCGGAATTAGGCGTCAGCCTCTAAATGACAGTGTGAGTGTCGTAGGTTTGAACCCTATCGGAATATGCATAAGATTAGAATCGTATCAGTCAGTGACTCAAAAGCCGCTTTGTTTTTTTAAGTAGCCTGGCGTCTGGCCGTCTCACATAACGGCAAATAAATTTCGGAGGTTCCACTGTACCTTACGCGCATTAAAGAACTCTTGGCCATAAAAAAAAAAAAAAGAGCAGGGAAGGCGCCGCTGTCCGGGTAAAGATTCCAAATTTCAAATTTCCATCCACAAAAATGTTTTTCACCAAATTGAGCAGGCACTTAATCCGAGATAATTCCGCCGACCTGGAACTGACAGACTTCATGCATAATTCAGAGACCACCTTGGATCAAGACTGCAGTGAGTATTCTTTCAGCCCCCTCATAGATTTGCATCTGTCAATTTGTAACTTGGCTTGCTCGCAATCAAACTTATAGCACCAATTTTTTTGCATGTCTTCTTTAAACTATCAGATCGAAAAGCTCAATATTTACATGGTTTCCTGCCCCTGCTTGTCAGTTAAACTATTTTAAAATCGGCCCACAAATTGATTTTTTAAAAAAAATTCTTTCTTTCACCTAAATAAAGTAAAAATTAATGAAGAATACATGAATGGCTGAATGGGTGAATGCATGAATGAATGAATCAATCAATCAATCAATCAATGAGTGAATGAATCAATGAATGAATGAGTGCATGAATCAATGAATGATTAATAAAAAGATCTAAGTAAGGCTGTTTTCTCAGGAGGAATTTCAGCTCTGTCTCCTGCAAATTGTGTATTTTACGTGGGCCGTGTTTAACTGTCAATACCTGACTGAGACCACCGATCAACAGGCAAAAAAAGACGTCAAAATAAAGATATATCAAAGACCCTAAAAGATTATTCTGCTAGTGAGCAGATCACTTTGGTAACAAAACAATGCTAACTATAACATCGAGTTTACGAAATGTCCGCTAGGGCATTTTGCAGAGATCCCTTATCTTTAGTTCCACCTCCTCCTCCTCCTCCTCCCCCCCCCCCCCTCTCTCTCTCTCTATATATATATATACATATATATCTCGTTCGCTCGCTCTTAACTTCCAGCCCCCTCCCCCTTTACCCTAGCCCTTCCCACAAAGCAATCACAAACGACAAGAGGCTTGGACTTTCTTGGCGACTATCTTGCCAAAGGTAAACCATTCCTATGTGCGAAGTCCTGTCTAGATCGTGCACACCATTATCAAGAAAGAGGGCTGAATGGTACAACGATCATCAAAAACTTCCGGCTTCTTGGTTACACAATAGGCACATGTATGGCCCTAATGACAGACCTGTTGTCTGATTCTAACGTACCTTAACAAAATGCCTTTCCATTACCGTTTAATTTTCTCCCACCTTTTTAAATACGTTTACAACATATGAAAAGACAACCCATTGCAACAAAAATTATTCTCTGAACTGAATTTCGTTCACTTTGCCAATTGCCTAGGGAGAGATGGCAAAACCACAGAGCCACTCTCTCCCTGCAGCGTTTTCAGAATAAACGTGTTCTGTAAAGGCTAACGCTCCCTGATAAAAGACAGCTTTTATCACGGCTTAATTCACTATCAAAAAGACTGCAGGCACCCCCTTTATAATCAAATGGAAACTTCCGAAAGAGGTGGAGGGTTGCTGCATGTAAAGGTTTCAGAAATTAATTTCAGCAATCATCACCATGTACAAGCTGTTGAGGCAACATTTCTTGGTCTGCCTGGTCTAATCCTTTTTGCGATATTTTTGTCTGCATGTAAATGTGAATATATTTTACATGTATATTGTGTCTCAACTGCTTGGTTTGTGTTGGGATTAAACAGCGCATCAGCACGATCAGGGCTACAATGCACCTAGCACGGCTGAATACGTTTGTATGTTGGACGATATATTACAGGATGATCTACAAAATGGTGGATCAAAGAGTATAAACGTAAACTATGAGTGTGTGTGTGTGTGTGTGTGTGTATATATATATATATATATATATATATATATATATATATATATATTATATATATATATGTAGCGATTTATTATGTTGGCGATTTCAAATTTTTGAATACAGGTCTACATGGCGTAAGAAGCTCGGGGTGGTCTGCAACTTCACCTTATTTAAAATTAAAATATTATTCGAAAGAGATTCGAGTAGGGGGCTACTCGTGCATCTCGGAAGCCGGCGCCACCTGAATGTATGTGTGCGACTGTCAGTTGACAGTCATAAGCCACATACTGTGGGAGGCGTTTCTCTTCAGAGGAGAAAAGAGTGAGTGAGGTAAGAATGACCAGATGCAGGCGGTTGAGGACCACCTGGTCTCTGTTCGCAGTTGCGCAAAGCCTGGCTTAAGTTCGTGATATGGTTATTTACAAATCGCCATTGCCATAAGGATTTGATATACTCACAATGATCGGCCTGAGATCCACATGACGGATTCCTTCCTCTATAGGATCCAATATCAGACCAATCTGGGCGATGGAATCTCCTTTTTCATTTTCTATAGTGTCTACTTGACTCTCTAACCAGCACAAGCCGACGCAGACCGCTCCCTTTTGTATAGACTCTGCAGGTGGTAAATTTCTCTATCGTCCCTAAAGTAAGGTCTTTCGGGGTCTGGAGTAGGCAGAGAGTCTGGGAAGATCAGAAAGCTTTAATGAATGGACATATGGATCATATCGATGGCTTTATTCTCAGCCGTGAAGATTGGAGAGTTCAGGTTGAAGCCACAACATGTATTACCCAGAACAGAGAATGACCCAGCGCCAATGGCTTTGCCGTCCTTGAATCCGTCTATCAACAGATGCACATAATTGGAGTGATCAGCGATGACCTCTTCAAACATCTGATTCTTTTCAAAGACCTCTTTGGAGATGTCCTGTTTACTTTCCCCCGCTAAGTGAAAGATCACGAACGGTCTCCGGATTCACCACAGCGGAACTATCGGGAATAAGCTGATTCCATCATTCGATGCCAGCCTCAGCCAGCAAAGATTAGAATTGGACGGCAAAAGTGGGAGCGATTTCTCGAACATGTCCATGAAACAGGGTTTGGGGTCATCTTTATGCTTTTTAGAGTTTTCTGGGTGTGATAAAATTTTGACAATTTGTTCTTTCTCTCTAGAAAAGAAAGTTCGTTTGTCGCGACGTGCAGAATCTCCACTGAGAAAGTGCGATGTGCTCCCAGAGATAGCATGAGATCCTGATAGTGATTGGTGTCATGTCTTGAGAGGTTGCATTGTTCGATCGAGCCATCGCCAATGCTGTGTGACATAGCTTTGATCGGACAAGAGAATAGTACATGTGCAGCATGGAGTCTGTGTCAGCGCCCTTCTTATGCAGCTAATAACGTCTTAATGATAGAAAATGCTTTAAAAGAGGTGGCCCTTAATTGGTTGATATTAGAGACGAAAATGAATTTTCTATTAAATATAACACCAAGAAATTTTTCCTAAACCTTGACAGTGATCCTTTGTTTCTCGCCGAGAAACAGATCAAGATGCTGAAGTAATGCTGGTCTTGTTTTCAGAAATGAACTCCCACGGTTTCCTGTGTGGAAAACTTGAAGCCGTTAATATCCGCTTCTCCCAGGATGATGTTCAGGGTTACCTGAAGTTTTGAATGGAATTTCTTTTGAGAAAAAAAAAAAGATTATCTTTTTTCTATCTTATCTTATTTCAATACTTCGCCTATTCAAATGAGTTTCTATAGAAGTAAATTGCACCACGTCATTCTCGAAAAACTTCTTGTTGCTGCTGTTGTTTATTATTTACTAACACAGAGATCTCAAAATCCAAGTGCAGTTTTCTCCAAACAGAGTCATCGGGGAAAATGTGTTTTACCAAAGTAGGTGAGCGTTGGCTAGGCACTTGGCACAGGGGCGACGACTTGCAGAGCCAGAATTAAATGTGATAAAATTCCTCCTTTCCATAAGCATGCAAAACTAAATGGCTGAGACCGATAAACTTTCCCCCCTGTTTGTATGCACAAATCTGCCCACGTCTAATCTACCGGGAATTAACTAAATACTTGATTAATGAGGTCATAAAACCTTCGGCTGTGGGTACTGAGGCGGCAAAAACAACAATTCTGTAAATTCTCGACATATGTGAGGAATGATTTGAGTTTGTCCAGTTCTGGTGTTGCAAATGAGAACATAATAACTACAACATGATAACTGAAACTCATTTATCCAATATACTAGTAGTGCAGCCAATGTACAAATAAAACACTTTTTTTTTTTTCACTTCAAGGACATTTTGGTTACAATTATTTTCCCCACTGATCATCATCATCATCGGACATTGTTCTATGCCAAGTGAGTAAAAGCTACGAATCAAAGATTTCCACCCAACCCAATCTTAATAAAATGCCACATTTTGTTCTACTTCATTTGAAAGGTACGTGCTTCTTATATGATAATATATTCCTCTCCAAACATCTCTTCTACGAGATCAGTGGCTTATCCCTGTGCCTCTTGCCGGGTAGATTCCATCCTAGAAGCTCTGTAAAGATGTTTCTATTCGGTTTTCTTAATCATGTCCTAATCGACATGATGACCTGTGAAATAGATTCTCACACCTATAGAAGTGGCTACAGCAACTTTGTTGGTGGCTGCCAGAACATTTATCAGAGCACAACGTCAGAGAAACGTACGTAGGCACGTAAACGTGAGGACACTAGGACAGTGAAAACATAACAATCACCTATGAGTTTCAGAGTCCTCCTGGTGAGACATCGGTCCAAATATAGGAAGTCCACACTTTGAACTGTATTATACTGGGCTGTGTGTGCAGAACGTGTTTAAAGAGATTTCACAATGTGATAATCCCTGAAGTTTTAGCAAATTCGACAGCTTACTTGTTGTGTCTTAACATAAACATTTAACAAACAAAGAAAACAAATACGAACTGAACACTCAGCTTTGCCTACCTTACGGATAACTTATTGATATCTTATAAAATCTTTAAGAGCAGTGCTTAAGAAGCCTTTGACATCACTTCGATCCCCTGTTTCATCCATCTTCTCCACAAACATGCAAATAACTCAAGGAAACCATGAAGGTGATCGGTGCACCTATTTTAAAATGTCCGTTAAAGGGGCCATTGACAGTGGGAGAGACACCAGTCACGCTCAGCTCCGCCAACTTTACTATGCTGTGCACACAGACAGTCAATGCCCAGAGGTCACGAGTGTTTCATGCCTATGCTCATTATCCAGTACTTTCTCTTAAAAGGTCGTAAAATGGTGATAATATTTCGTTAACGGAATGATTTCAGTGCCAGTATTCTTCTGTTCTTCTTACTTTTTATAGTTTAAGAGAAAAGAGTTGACGAAAAGGACAATGTCTCAGAACTCTCAAATAGCACTCCGTACGCTGAAGGCTGGTTTCTTTCTCATAGAATGTTTGTTGAGTAAAACCAAAGTTTACAGGGTACAGACTAATTCCCTATTGCATTGCCACCTCCCAATCTTGACATTTTGCCCATTTGGAATTTCAAACTGCTGAGACTCAAGCATAGTCAAATTTTATGATAAACTTTGAATAGAATAGGCAATATCCATAGGAAAGCAAAAATGTTTATGAATTTTATGGTTCCTCCGACACCTATAACACTCTGGGCCGAGTTCTTTGTCTCCTTTCATCTAATGTGCCCTCATTTCAATAACCCACACAAGATGACACTAGTATTTACATATGAAAGCGCCAGCACTGTAGCATCGCATCACATGTCGCTGTGATCTGCATCAACCGGTGACCGATATAAAATACTCTACTTACGACCGCGCTTGCACTGTTTAGTCAAAACCTTTTCAAGTTCTTTTTCAGTCTGGCGCTCTCTCAATGAAAAGCGCCTTGGACTACAAGTGTCATTTGAGGTTTCCCCTGCGACAAAAGTGTCTTTGCTTGTCGTGTACACTAGACCAATACGCCATCTTTTGTCCACGTGTAGTCTCTGCTTCGCCGTGCCACAGGTTTTGTTATATAAGAGAGGATTTCCACTTTGACGGGGAAAAAATATGGGGCGTTTTGAGCCGACTTTTACAGTTTGCTCCTTATCGCGATGGCAACTCGCGTCTAGCATCAATTTAACACTGCAGTCTATATTTCAAACTGCGCCAAACGGGCATTAAACTATTAGCCGACTTTTAATATTCGACTTCTGTCTAAAGTGCATAGTCTCTTCAAACTAAAGTGCCAAAGAATAAAGCAGAATCTACAAGGTCAGCAGAGGCTGCCAACGGAATGGGAAGTTATGACAGCGTGTGCTCCTCAAGTTTAATGTCTGCAGCCGGTTAAAAATGAGTCGTAGATCAGTTTTCATTACGTACAACCATTTTAATACATTTGGTGAAAAGAACTTTTGACCTGCAGTCAGATTTGCTGCAGAGACAGTGAATTTGACCCTTCAGCGTTCGCTAAAATCAGGTGAAAATTTGACATGCGACACGATGAAATCAGGTTCTCGTCAAATTTTGAGCATATGGAGTTCCTGGTATCACCGTAAGGATTATTTATTGATCTTTCAGTGCGTGAAGAAATCATTGTTCTACTTTAAGTAGAAGTTGAGATATAGACAATTAAAAGACGATGGGGGTAACCTGTTGTTGCAGCTGAATTTATTGAGAAAATGGGCGATCACTTTTGTAAATCCTTTCTTAATTCTTGTTAGACCTTGCCACTAAATTACAATTTTTGGCCTTTTAATCCGTCTATTTCAGCAACTTTAACTCTGAAATGTATTTTTAGATTGATATAGAAGGGTTTGTTGAAGAAAAACAATGCGTACAAAATTTCATTTACTGTTGAAAAATACGTGATTTCTCCCGTCGGCTCAGTTTGACGAGCGCCTGGTTTCATCGTGTCGCGTCTAAACTGTCAAAAATGATCAGTCTAGCACATAAATCTAGATATTCACCTGTGGACAACAATTTCTTACTCATAGATTACAGACAATGATATCTGACTACCTTTCATCCCATTCAAAACCGGGTGTTTTTTCTCTTCAAGTCCAACGAGGTAAATGGCACTGAAGTGGCGTGTGCTCTAACCCGATATATGTTCTTACAGGGTCACGGATGGCTGGCTCATGTCAAGTGACGTACGGTGACGACGGGGAACCTGGTCCTCCCACACCAGAGGAGCTTTTTTTTTTTTTTTTCACAGCGGAATTCCAAGGAGAGATCGGATAAGCTGGCCATATGTGAACAGGATATGAAGTTTGGATGTCTACGAAATTAAAGAAAAAGAAAAAGAAAAGTCCGAGTAGAAACCAGAGGAACAGGAACTGAAAGATACGTGATCACCTATTGAAAAACAAAGAGAGAGAGAGAGAGAGAGAGAGAGAGAAAGAGAGAGAAAGTTCTCTGTGGATAATGTGATGTACAAAAGACAGAGAGAGAGACATAGATTTATTGGAAACAGAGCCTGAAAGACATAGCGTCTCCCCACCCCACCCCGCCCCCACCCCTCTTTTTTAAAACAATGCTTTAAAAATAAGTTAATTGGAAATGGATACGTGTCATACAATTACGATATAATTACAAAACTATACCCGCGACCATCTAGTTTCATCTTCTGCCAGATACTGTTGCCAGATAAAATTGAAAACCACATATGACTATTTTTCACACATGGAAGAATAATCTTTATATTGGCTGCTTTTTGTTTATTGAAGTTAATGATTCAAACCAATCCTCTGGACATCAGAGGCTGTTCCTTCTTATCTTTTTAGGTGGGATAGTTAAGGCTCAGGGCTAAGCTCATGGATTCATTAGCCTTGAAAATATATATATATATATTTTTATTTTTTTTTTAAATCGTAAAATCATAATGTAAATTAAGTGAAAAAATATATCATAAAATAGAGCGCGGAAGATGAGAGAGTATAAAATATGACAGAAAGGAAGTGAATGTTAGGTTTTCACTTCAGATGCTGTATGACATTCTAAAGCTCTTTGTTCTCTGGTAAAATTTACTTGAACGCAGATCTGATGAATATGCTATGCATTTAAAAATGTTTAACTTAACAAACATTTTCTTGTCAAACACTCATGCCAGATCGCAGGTAATGGGGATATAATTATTGCATCCTTATTCAATTAAGTTCCTATATTTCCTTTTAATCTTCGTCATAGACCTGTGGGTTGTATGGGAATTGTTAAAGGATGGAAAAATTGCCAACAAGCTAAGGTTAAGGGCTCTGTTTTTTCTAATCTTGATTTCCTGTCAAAATATAGAATGAAAGAGATATCAGACTGAGAAAGCGCAAAACAGATTCTGTACCATTATATTTCCTTTAATTAACAAGAAATATACTGAAAAAAAAAATGTAATGCAGTGAGGCCATGTTTGATAAATTTTTGAGCAATTACAAAGTTATTGCAGCTTCGAAGATACAGTCTGTTGAATGTAACACCGTCCAGTGGAAATTGTCATGATTGATTTCAACAATCCTTGCTAGACAGTAAATCATAAAGTAATAAACCAAACCCATTTCATTGTCGTGGGCTGCAGTGTGTCTGGGTCTGACCACGTAGTCAGCTAGCGTGTCAACTTCTGTTTTTTTTTTTTTTTTGGTTATACCCACGTGCACTATTTTGCGTCAACATGACTACATGCGGCTTCAATGCGAGAGTTAGACACAGACATAAATGTATTGTGGCCACGGCCTTAAAGGGATATTGTTTGCGACTGAGGGGGGGGTGCGGTGACTCTGGCGAAATGATTAACTCT
>JBCAUA010108843.1:0-23511 GCA_038406235.1 Peronia verruculata
GATAGATAGATAGATAGATAGATAGATAGATAGATAGATAGATAGATAGATAGATAGATATAGATATATATAAAAGAAAGAGGTGGATGATAATAAAGTACGAGTAAAGACTATAATTGCAGATGAGGCGGGGGAGTCTCATCCTGACAATACTATGTTTGATGATTCAAATAAAATGGAAGAGTGAAGTCAACCGAACTGGCGTTCTCCAAATCATGATCTGTTCCTTTTTTTTTTTAACAAATAATTATGCTACACGTATACCTATGCCACTACTTTCCTAAGCCTCACAACAGCAGACATGTGATATAGCAAAAGCAGTGAACAACATTATATAGGAAAAGCAGTGAACAACATTGACAACCCTCCGAGTCGGTGTTCATTCACCGCGATAGTCTAGATTAGATTGTATTTCTTGATAAACAGCACAGCAACAACAACATTAAAAAAAAAAAAAAAAGGCTGAAATCTGAGCACAAATTAAAATAATACGAAACGCAGCCCGATGGGAGATTAATATGAGAATTATTGTTTGATATTTGGGCTAAAGACAAAAGGAAATCAAATACTACATCGAGTTTGGCTGAGTTGAGCACAAAGGCTGCCATAGCCGTGTGTCTACAGTAACCGTTCGCCACACATGATGAAGAGTTCAGTTTTTGGTTTGCGTTGAAGTTCATCGGCGAATCAGCCACGTCATGGCTAGACTGCGCCCAGCACCATAGAAAACGTTTAGATGTTAAAACGATAGATCTATAAATAAATAATCAAAAGCTGTATTGTATGTTGAAATGTATTGACAGAAGTAAAGGCGGTTAGAAATTAAAGGCAGCAAAAGAAGGCTCCATGGAAGAAAAGGACGATAGCGAAAGAAGATGTAGAAGAAGGTACTGGATCACATTTACTGGCGAGAAGTTTATACTGGAGTGCTGACTTATGACTTCACCTTAATAAAACACCATGTGTCTAGCATGCCAATACTGTGCGCCATGGCCATGGGGTTTGACCTAATATTATTGTTATACTCGTGCATGACTCGTCAATACTTTTAAAATCTTTTCTTGAAAACAAACAATTCAAGATTTATTTGTTTTAAACCAAGAGGTAAGCTTACAGCAAGAGCAAATTACAATATCGCTATCGTAAGATAATGGCAGTGTGAGTTTCGTTTAGTTTTGAAATAATTTACACGCCATAATATAACAACAAAGGCGTTAAGTGTTAACCTTAACTAGGTGTCTTGCCTTCATGGGCATGGCTCCACATTCTGCACGCGTGATGTCATCAGTACAATAGTATAAGCTCCTTGTTTACTCCTCACCATAGCCGGCCAGTGAAATTCGGATATGACGGTGGGGGCCTAAACTAATACAATGTACAATGTACAATTTTGATGTCTTTTGACAAAACGATTGTTTGAACTTTCAAAATATACATGTAATCGTTCAGTGTCCACAGATGAGGCTGGAGTTTAATAGGTCGTAAAGTCTGACGAAATGTCTCTGGTTTCGAAAATTAAAATGTATAATTATGTAGGTACACTGGATATGCTTCCCATGAAGCTAAAAATGAACGTGAGCGTCTCCATTGGATCTGTCGATTGTACTGCGTTCAGAGTGTGCCCTATCGGTGACAAGCGCTTATAAATGCTCTATATTATTGTCATTAAAATGCAATACAAGCTGAGCCTGTTGATAAAAAAAAAAACCTATTCAAAGGGTTGGTACAAAGTTACACAGCGTATCCAACCATTATTGGAAGAGATCCATATCGTGATCTTATCAGGGTTAATTATTTCGCCACCTGTTCAAATCAACTTTTCGTCCACAGTACTAAATGGCTAACCTACTGCATCACTTCATTCTGCCCAAACTGTATGCTGGGTGTTTGCTATCTATTTTAACTGGAGATGGTAAATCTAACCCAGATTGTTTCGGTACGACTCTGAGAAAAAAATACAATGTAATCTGTTTTATGAATTGGTTTTTCTTAAGCCTTTTAATCCTTAGAAAGTAGGATTATCTCGGTTTTTATAGAAGTCAATTTTTTGCTGAAAAATTTGGGGGTAGAAATTTGGAATTTGGAAATTCGGTTTACCAGGTAGCTATGAATATTGTATAGTATATTATTACTATAATATTAGAGTAAGACTGCACTTTATGAACGCAACCACTGAACTGCACATTGGCAATGGGAATAAAATGACGTATACAGATACATGTAGTTTTAGGGTCACGGGACTGACAAAAGCAATGACAAGATAATCATAAAAGTACTACGTGTATAACCGGCTTCTCCCTGCAGTTTCCCCTTACGATAAAAATAAATATATGAATTACTGAATAGAAATACATACTTTAAATAAAACCTTAAAACGGATTGTGTGCCGCCAATTAAATAAACAAAAAAGAATAGAAAGAAAGAAAAGACTGTAAAACTCGATATGTTAAAAATTGAATATAAGGATGGTACTGGCCACATTTTGGAACGATCTTTGTTTTTTGTGAAAACAACAACAACAACAACAACAACATAAACAACAACAACAACAACAAACGACAAGTTTGCATGAATGTGTTTTTTTTCCACATCAGGGGTATTCAGTTTTAGAGAATGAAGAGTGTACGCTCATTTGATTCCATGTAAGACTCAGTAAGACTAGAAATACATGGATTTAATATACGTTGTACATGTACATGTAATCGATACAGGACTATGGTCTGTTAACCATACAAAGCGTCAGCTGAACAGCTGCAGGAGTAAGGGAGTGTCTAACGCTGATAGCAATATTGTTGAGGAAATGTCATGTCAGGTCAAAGGCAACAAAAAAGTTGTACATGTATCTCACTTTTCTCACGATTAGATAATCTGGAAAAGAATTCAAACACAATGTACATTTATAATGAGTGAATCTTTAGCCAAATCTCCCCATCAACTCATATTTGCAATGCAGGAAACTTTAACTCACTATATTGTTCAGAAATGCTCATAATGGCATGGCATCCTGTAGAAAATATAATGATCATTATTCTGTCACTTCAGTTGCTTTTAAAATAAATTACATGTGTAGAAAGAGCTCTTTATTTAACTGTGACCACATTGTACTTAGTCCAAGTGTATGTAGGCCATTTTAGCAGATCGCCACCCAGTTACATTACACTGATCTCTTCATACATATATGACTCTGACTTTCTAGTAGTATTCAAACCAGGACATTACAGAGAAACTACAAAGAGCATTTAACAAAGTATGCCTTATTTCTCCAGTAAAACTTCGACTACAGTAATCTGATTATTTCACAATAACCAACTCCCATCATTGAAACAAGATAAATAATTTCATGAAAAATCTCAATGTATGAGTATGAGTAATCCTGTTTAGTCAAAGTTGAATATGCATGAAATGATATTAATAACAGTGAAATTACATTCAGAAAAGACTGGAAAAAAAAATGTGACGCTTGGACTGCCAGTATTTCACACAATATTTCTGTCAACATGGAACAACTAGAACAGTCTTACAACAACCAAGAATGGATCTTTAGGTTTCAATCACTCTATAATTCAAAACAAGGTTGAGAGCAGCTAAAATGAAAAACACATACTGTAAGATATGTTTACTACATTTCAGACATGTACAAAGAATAATACAAATTTAATTACTGACTCTGTTGTACTGTTAAAACTGTTAAAAGACAAAAAAATAATTTTAAAAACTCACCAAAATAACTTCAAATCAAAGTCCTTAAAACAATGACAGTGATAATAAATGTTCTCATTTAAAATTGTTTGAGACTGTGGAATAATCAAATGGAAAGCTTTAAATTGTGGGGAGAAATTGTCTAAAAACTGAAATTAGGCCTAAAACTAACCACATTTTAATAAAGACTGGATAATTAGTGACTACACAATATTTGAAATTCATATTGGTGTTCTAAAATTCCATTAGTCAATTTTTTATTGAGAAAAAAAAAAAACAGAACAAACTGGATAAGATCTGGGGCGACAATGTTTGTTCTAGGGCTTACACATAGACATGACCACCAAAGGAAATGATTGTTCTTGCTACAACATAAGAAGACATTACTGGTGTCATTAAAACCACTGGTCTCTCTGCTCACCTTAGAAGGCATTCAGACAAGTCTCTTGAATACCAAATGAGTGTGAAAATGTGATAATTCTTAGGGCAAGCTGACTAAAGAGACCAATACATCTACATCTCCCAGGGTGGGTCAAAATAACTGAGAGAAATTTGATTACATTGCTGGTGGTTTATGTAATAGCAAATATAATTATGTGTGTGTATACTGAGCTTGCATTTGATGTGTATTGTATCAAACTGTATTTAACACAGAATATAGGGTGACTCAGAATCAACCAGGCAGTCAGAATATTTTTGGTCCAAATGATAAAATTTATTGATATTTAGATCATGCATTAATAAATCAATTCTACATGAAACAAAAACACTTTGGCTTCGGATAGCTGTATTCCCCTATTAAGCAATAAATTGACAGTCTAAAAATAAGCCTCCGTTAACTTACAGTAAGCATGCATTGACTGTTCCATTACTTCTGATTCACCCTGTATTATGTAAAAACAATTCTGTAGACATTATGACCTAACATTGTATAACTAGATTTCCTTCTCTCTCTCTCTCTCTTTATGTGTGTGTGTGTCTGAAACAGCTGATACAGAATGACATAATTTTTCTGTCTGTTAGGAAACCATTTTCATCATGAAACTTATGATACTGAATTATGTTTGTATGAGTATGGTCAGTAGTGAAATGTGCATGGAGTAACAACAAGGAGGAGAGGGGAGTGGGCTGGATAGGAGGTTGTGTAATTCTTAATGTTTTCGTTAAAATCTTAAAGTTACATATTTTATTTCATCCATATCGTTATGATTCCAATCAATTCATTCACTTCACTTCTCAAAAGAATATGACTGTTGAATGTCCATGACATAAAATCATACAGACTTTCAACATGGAATCCCAATATTTCAGTTCTTAAAATTTTCAAACACGGCAAATCCTAATATTTCAGGAGTCAAGGAAATTGGTCATTTTGTCGCCAATATATTTGTTATTCGAAATAGATCAACCTACACCAGGAACTGACACAACAAACAGGAATATTGAAGATAATTAAGGTAACACAAACTAACTATCATGTTTGTGTTCATTATATGCCGGTATGAGGGCATTCTCCCCTGGGAGAGCAAGTGCGGAGAGTTGGGCTAAAAGAGTCAAGGCTATAAGGGTTAAGACATCATTGGAGTTAATACAGGTAAATCTATGCCTCAATGATACATGTAGTATGAAATGCAAGAAACTCAGGTACATCAAGCAATGGAAAGAATGCAACATAAATCAAAGTAAATCAATGACAATACAAATCTTTATTTTGATAACAGCCAGAATGACTGTGACAACATAAGGTGGGCTAAACACAATAATATCTGATGTTACTTTTAATGCATCTGACAAAGGTCAACCAGGATAACTTCAAGCAGATTACATGAAAACTGCATTTCCAGCAAAAAATCAGCTGTTTCTGAAGAATAAGCCACTAATTGCTACAGATATAGTGAAAATATTAACTTCCATCTTTCCAAAAAAGGAGTAGAAACCACATGGAGCTAGACTAAAAAAAGGACAGACCTGTATGAGAGTGGGAGATACAACAAGCACAGGAAAGCTCCTCTGAAACAGTTAACAAGTCTGCAGACCTGCACTATAAGCCTATTCATATTCTGCAAGCTTCACAGTGCTTCATGTAAGAAAAGCCAATTACAGAATTTACAGATACATGTACCTTAACACACCCAGTCATCAGGACATTACTGTGGATGCTTGTCCTGACAACTCCATTCATCTCAATTGGTTTCTGATCTGGGCTTGGATTGGGGTAAAGCTGCCTCTTGTAGTGTACATTTGTTCATGTTATCAACCTTCCCTGCATAGACCCAGGATATAAAAGTAGGTTTTCTGATCTCACATGCAGGGCAGTGAAAGACCACTGCTGGTGGAATGTCTCCCATGAAATGCAATTCCCAACGTTCCAAGGATGACATCTCTTCTCTCATCTTGTGCCTGTCTTCTAACCCACTCTCTTTCCTACTTAATCAGCCTTTTTGACGTGTAAATGTATCTTACTGTGTTTGGCACAATATAGCCATGATTGTGACGATGTGCTGTTGAACCCCAACAAAAACAAGCAATGTTATCAATCTCCTTCCTCAATTGTCATCCTTTTCTTTCTCTCCTGCTAGCTACTGTACTCTGGTGGACGACTGACTTGGTAATGCCGTTGGATGTTATTACTGGCCATAACACTGAAGTGTTCTCTATCAGACATCAAATGCCAAATTCTAGATGGCACGAAGGCAAAGATTTATGCATTTTCATTTTTTGAGACATCTGTGCTCAACTTCTGAATGCAGTCATATTAAAAGATAATTAAAACTTCTCATAAAAAAAAATAAACTACTAAAAAACAACTGTAATTCCAAAAATCAGTTGCCTTTCACGAGCATCTCCTTATTCTGGAGAAGGGCGGGCAAAATGGGAATAAAACTGATGAACGAGTTGCATGAAGATAAAAAATAAAACTGATACGGAAGTCTACAATAAGAATTACAAATGATATTCTGATGGAAGCAGAATAAAAGACACAAATAAAGATACATAAACATACAGCAGGAAATAATAAATTAAAAACAAAAAGCATTGATGAAACACTGTTGAATCGTGCACTTAAAAAAAAAAATAGAGAGTAAGAAATAAAAAACATTATACAGGAACTAAAAATAATATGACAAAGAAGAAAAGGAAAAAAAAAAAAAAAGAAAACAAATAACAAAATAACAACATGATGTGAACAATCCATTTCTGTACACAGCTTCAAATGATACATATAATATTTATTATGAAGTTGTTGTTATCAGCATAAGAACTGTTTCCAAATCGCCAAGGGAAAATATTGCACACATCAAAAAACCCAGCCAGATCAAATAGTGGAAATGAGGCAATAGTCTGCCCGCCTCTCCGGGGAGCAATAGCGCATTTCCATTTGCTGATGATAAATAGTTTGGAAGAGAAAGATCCATCAGTTATCTTGTTCAGATATAATGCATAGTAAGCACTTTATCAAACAACTCCGGTCAAAATGATACAAATTCAAGAGGGGACAGAAAAAAATAACTGATTAAATTATACCAAAAATTAATTATCTTACTTTCAGGACAACTTAAGTTTATCTTATCTTTTATCTTCTGAAGTTATTTCTAAAGCCGGAAAAAAAAAGAAGAAAGAAAGAAAACTAAATTCTTCATGAGTGTTGGATACAGATACGGAATAGGAAGATATGGTTACGAAGTTTGATTGCCTTTCAACCTCCAGGGAGGGGGTTATCTCGATGGAAAGATTCCTCTCCTTGTCTAAGGAACTGCTAAGTAAAGACATCTGATAACATTGATTTTTGTGCAAAATCTTTCGAGCAAAAGAAGTATGTGAACCTGTTCCACCAATGTTATATTATCATTTTTTTAAACCATAGTTTTTATATCAGGCATAACCCAAATTTAAGTCTGACAAAAACACTGATTTCTTCAGCAAAGTGTGATTAACCTATTGAACCCTACAGCCTGGTACACCGGGCAGATTTTCCGGTGTCATATTCCCCACAGCCCGGTAGACCGGGCTGACACATGTACTCCAGTCCTATGCATCCACTACAATTACAAGTTGATCTAATAAGTCGTTTGGGGCAAGGGCATTTAGGACTACGGTGATCGCAAATGTTACCACACATGATTGTGACTGAGCCTTGTGTTTACAAAAATATTGATCATGAAACAAGAAATGTGCGTTCTTGGCCCAGAAGGCCAGGGACAGGGGCTTTTCAGGCACTGGTCACCAGGGTTCAAAGGGTTAAACACCACCATAATCAATGACACATCCATTCAATTATAAAGGACAGTTATAAGTGATACACAGTGCTGCTCTACCCTAAGGAAAATATTACATTTAAGGCAAAACCCAAAAGCTTATCAAGATAATGACCTTCTAAAAACTTTCATAACATATATTTGATCCCACAGATGTTCACAACATTAACTGTACTGTAACTTTAAGCCATTTCTACATACAGTCTATTGAAAGTGCCCTATCAGAAAAATATTGCATATTACTAAAAGTGCTTGAAATCCAAATGCACTCTTGAGCAACACAGAAAATGTTTTGTTTTTCACTTTAATAATTGTATTGTATATCAAATGCACTATTAATTTTAAGCATTCATTACCTAAATTATCAACATTCATTGTAAAGTGACATGAATAAATCATTCTATGTCACTAGAAGTCTAATAAATAATTCATAGCACATTTCAACAGCGATGTTTTATTGTACATGTTATGAAGCAGTAACTACATGGGTAAAGCACCTTCAGTGACAATAAGATACCACTCCCATCCACAACATTAAAGTGGCTTGAATACCAGTGACTCTCTGACACTCTGCATCAACTGTACAAGCTGGGTAAAAGTGAAATGTCACTTAAACGTGATGAAAACAAAAAATATGTTCCATTAAAAAACAAAATAGAGCATGCATGGAATGTGGTTATCTGTTTCTAAACACAAATCCCACACCTTTTCCATCATTTGCGATCTGTGCTTTTCAGAAAGGCATTGTATCACATAACATTATCAGTTTTTTTGTTGTTTTTTTTTCAGAGCTATAGGTTCAAAAAAGTACATGTAGTTATTATTTTAAAAAAGTAACTTCGGCATTACACTTTCCCAGCCGCCTTCGTTTGGCAAAGGGACTGGTTATTGGTTAGAACTGCACATACAGGTTTACCACATCCACAAACCATCATTAAAAACAGGTTTCTGGACCACAAAATTCATGATTTGAATTTCTCTACAAGGGAACAAATTTTCAAATGGATAAAAATTATATCTGTAGCCTGGTTATAGTCTAAACAATTTCATCATGCTGTAATTATGGTGTGATATAATGCACTCATAAAAGGCAAAAATCACAGGTTGAAAAAATGACTACAACTGTAAAAAAAAATTCCTATTTATAAAATAAAGATAGCCAATAGAATGACCAATAGAGATAAAACTGATTTTTTCCAAGACTAGCCTGTGAAACAACCTATTTGATACGTCATATTATAGCAAGATGGCTATTTCTTCAGCCTTGGAAATGTTTCATTCAAACTTAACAAACAAGTTCTTTTTTTTTTTTTTTACCTTCACTTATGTCCTCCTCCTTTGTGAATTTGCTATTTACACTAGCAAATTAAAATCCAAATTCAAACCAAGCGCTCATACTACAGGTCCCTACGGTAGCCTGTAAATTCCTACAAGTCTTTATTTGCATATAGTCATACTCTGATTATATTCCCATCTGAAACTCGGTTGTGAGACATCAACAAGTGATCTCATGAGCATCTTATGTTATTCATAGATCGTTCAAAATACTATTAACTATCACTGTTTGCTGATAAACTGAGAGGAATTTTCCATGCCATATAGACAGACCAAAATGAGTAATTACAAGTAGCTACTGATATGACTCAGATGTGAATGGAAAAATAAAAATCTGAAATGATTATGAAGTTAAATGAAAATAACACTGCAGAATTTTCTTCACATGGGCTGTGTAAATGTCTGACTCAGTCATTTCAAGGTCGTCCTTGTCGCATTCCTGGTCCTCCAGTTGTCTGGCTCCCAATGGCACTGGAAACTTCTTGAAGGAAGCTGTAAGATAAGGTTAACATGTTAAAATTAGAACCGTCATCACAAGTATCATATTATGGTTAACTGCCATGGTATGAATCTTTACTGCTGTCAGTTTCACTCTGAGGCCAGACAAGATACATGAGACATGACGGGATGAAATCAGGTGTCTGTCAAACTGAGGGTGTCCTGACAAAGCACGATGTTTTCACCTCTAAGTTAATTTTTAAAACATAATTTTGGGGAGGGGAGGAAGGGAGAGGAGGGGAGCGGGGCACAAAACTCTTTCTAGTCCATGAAAAATGTTTTTCAGAATGACACTTGCTGAAATGTACTGAGTAAAAGTCCAAAAATTGTAATCTGGTGACATGATCGACATGAGAATTAATGGGAGTTATGAAAACTGATTTGTCATTTTCTCACTAAATTCTACTGCTGCAGCATGCCATCCGCTCACTTTAATTGTCAATATCGCAGTTTCTACTCAAACTAGAGCAAAAGTTATTTCACCAACAGAAAGGGAAATGAATAAGCTTCCACGTGATATCATTACCTGTATATGTTCAGAAAGTGACATGTCTGATATACAGTATTTTATATATCATGTATATCAATCAAGAACAGAATAAACAGTAAATCAGTGAATTTACATGCGTCATATCATATACAACAATTGCTATTTTCGCAGTAAATAACTTAAGGACACAATATATCATATATTATAATTGCTAGCTGCCTTCTGAGTGAATAAATACTCTAGACAATGATACTCAGACATAGTACACATTAAAAACAAAAAGCTGAATATCATCGATAAATTCCCTACTCTCACATGACACAGGACAATCTCTATTTCCAGGATTATCAGTGTCGTCAGCTATATATAAGGGCAAAATGTTTGAAAGAGACAGACTGGACAACTTATGAGGACATGACATAAGGACATAACAAAAACAAAAAAAAGATATGTGCTGGAAATCTGTAAGTTCTCTAGCAGCACATGATACAACAGAGGTTTTATCTCTGGGTTTGTCATCTTTTCCTGCTAAATATAAGCTCAAAAATTTTAAAAGATTATGCTGGGGACAAATGATAAAGAGACAGGTTGTGTGATAGGGTGAAATGTGTGGGATGTCAAGCTTGGCTTCATGCTCTGAGATAAACCTAAAAGACACAGATTCATGACAAGTGGAACTTCAAGAACTCCACACAAATCTTTGAATCTAATTGCGTATTTTAAGCATGACCTAGGAAACATCGCTCACATGTGGCTTTGTTTACTCGCTCTGCGCATGGCAGACAAATCTGGATGAATGATGAGCTCTCAGACCTGTCACATAATATAAACAAAGCCACATGCGAGCCATGTTCCCTAGCTCACGTGATTTTGCTTAAATAAAATACCTAATTTCTAAATATTCAGTTGAATGGCAAGAGAGGAATTTTTAATAACAAATCAATCAAAAGTATGTAATGACTAGGTTATTTATGGCTTCAATAGAAAGGATCTGGTAAGAAACCATCTCAGAAGTTTGACACTACTAATGTTAATGGTGTCAATGACTAGGTATAGAGTGCACTATCCCTTCTGTTCACTATCCCCTGTGGAATCCAGTTTTCTCACTGAAACCCTCTATGATTTGCAGTGATTCAAAATGAACCGTATTATGTTGATTCTCAAGAAACTAACTTTCTATCACAGGAAACCCTAATTCTTACACTTTTACATGGTCAAAAAAGGTTTTGAGATAGTTTGACTGGCCAAAAATATTGCAAACTCAAGAAACAGGAGATAACTCCTTAACACAGCAAAAATCAGAAGAAAATTGGCAAAAATGCACAGTTTAGCACATAAAATCGATATTACATTCAATTTTGAACATCCTGACATATTTATTACCTGCTCATTAGGGCAATATTTTCTTTTCAGAGATGAACATTCTTTCAAATTTTGCAATAGGAAAGTATCACTACGTGATGACCTTTATCACATTCAATTTGAACATTCTTTCAATTTTTGCAATAGGAAAACATCACTACTCGATGACCTTCATCACATTTAACTCCAAATTTTTCTATTTGAGTTCAGCAACTTACCAGTCTGATGGGCCACAAGACATATTATATCAGTTCCCTCTAGAGCTGATATACAGAGTCTCGCTGACAACAAAACTGAGGCAGAAGCTTACATAAACATTCTTCGGAAATACTGTCACTGTAGGTTTTTACAAAGCAAACATGGCTATCTATTTGGGTGGCTATCTATCCATATGACTGACCTTTTGGAATTGAGAATTGTGGTCCCTCCCAATACAATGCGAACTCCTGGCATTGTGCGATTAAAGTTGTGTACAGCAAGGGCCTCTTCATATGTACAGCCTCCGATTATGAATACTATGATATCTTGAGGTCTGAAATATCAAAAAGACGTGGCATAATGAACTCAGGTGCTCGTCAAACTGAGGGTGCCAGAGAAATCACGTTTTTCAACAGTAAATGAATTTTTAACGTGATTTTTTTTGTCCTCGGAAGCCTTCTATATCAATATAAAAATGTACCTCAGAGTTAAATTTGCTGGAATATACCGAGTAAAAGTCCAAAAATTTTAATTTAGTAGCATGGCGTAATAAGGATTAATAACAATTTACAAAAGTAATCCGTTATTTTCTCACTAAATTCAGCTGCATCAACATATGACCCCCATTGTCTTAATTGCAAATATGTCGAATTCTACTTAAGGTGAAACAAAAATCTGTTCATATACAGAAAGGGCAATAAATAATCTTCACAGAGATACCAATGACTCCATATACTCCAACTTTGACTGGAATCTGATTTCAACGTGTCATATCTCATATAAAGGAATGTTAAATCTGATAACAAAAAACAAGTGGGAAACATTTCACCACTTATCTTTATATGCTTATTATTTGCAATGACAGTTGTTATAATGTTGCAATATAGTATATTTAGTGCAAAGGGGGGAAAAAATGATGAACAGCAAAGAAGCTCCTGACAACCAGAAATTTATTTTCCTAGTAAAAAAAAAAGGAAGTTTAACTGAAGGAAGCTTGTATGACTGGTCCATCTAGCTGAAGCTGGATAAGTCAACTCCTATCCACACCTCCGTGCCTCTCAACCTTAGGCACCTAACAACCTAGACTTGGCCTCCTTCTCCTGAGCCCGCATCATCACAGCACCTGCAGTCATAGACTTGTCTGGGTCATCAGGGTCCCTGGCTCCATCCACGTTGCCCACAACCAAGTTGTATATGGCCTCTGGGATGCAAAACGCTTCTACCTCCCCGCTCAGATAGGGTGTCTTAACGTTGATCACAGTTGTCTATCCTCCTCAACAGACAGCACTTTCCAATCAGTTGGTCATCACTAACCAAACTCACGATGCACCACAATGCCTTCACAGCCGGTATTCCCTCAATACGTTGACTGTCTTGTCTCCCACAATACCCTTCAGTATCGGCAAGCGCAGCTCCTCCGCTATCTCCCGATCACTGCAAGCTCCACAGTTGGTCAAGACTGGGACCCTATCTGCCAACCGTAACTTTTCATTCTGGATCTCCACCCTGACATCCTCTGTGGTATCCACCAACACCACATCCTTCATTGGTGTGCGAAAGTTTCCTTCAGCCGCCATCATTACGGCCCCCGCTGCTTTCTTAGCCGTAGCCTCTGCTGCCGTCCCCTTCAGAGGGCAATTCTTGATCACATGCCCTGGTCTCCTGCACCTGAAACACATCGGCTGGCTTTGACTCCCTGTCTTACATTCAATAGCCCGACGTCCTGGTTTCTTGCACTTGAAACAGACGTTGGATTCCTCTCTATCTCCTCTGCAATCTGACTTAACACTGGTGGCTGGTGGTTGGTGCTGGGTTTCAAGGCCTGTCACTCAGTCGCTGATTTCTGGCCACCAGGAATTTGTTAGCTGCATCAGCCATATCCTCCATGGTCTTTAAGCTCCCCTATCTCAAATGCGTCGCAAGATCTTCAGGGCTGGCCTCCATAAATTGTTCTCGCATGAACAAGTCATGCACACCTTTGTAACTCTTTTCCATCTTTGCCAGCTCCATCCACCTCTCAAGGTATGTCCTGATCCTAACCACGAACATTGATGGACTTCCTCCTTCCTTGGGCTTACAGCTCCTGAACCTGACTCTGTAGCCATCCTCCTTCAAGGTGTATCATGTGAGCAATGCCTCTTTCACTTTCTCGTAGTTCACAGTCTCCTCTGGTGAAAGCCTACAATAAGCCTCCAATGCACGACCAGTCAAAAAGGCACTCAGCATAGTGGCCCAGTCCTCCTTCTTCCTTACTTGACACAGCAAATCTCTCGAATTTAAGCAACCAGCTGTCCATCTCATCTTCCCATCAACAAAAATTGGTAGCTTGGACATCTTGGACTTGGCTTGATTGCTGGTAGATTGATGGGTGCTTCTGTCCTCCTGTCCTTCCTCCCTTTCAGCAATGTGGGCTTGAATGCTGTTTTTAAGCCTCTTCTCTTGCTAGCTGTACTTGTCTTTCTTCTCTAGCTACCTGTGCTTGTCTTTCAGCCTCTTCTCTTGCTAGCTGTGCTTGTCTTTCAGCCACTTCTCTTACTAACTGTTTTTGTCTTTCTTCTCTTGCTAGCTGTGCTTGTCTTTCTTATCTTGCTAGCTAAGCTTGACTTTCAGACATGCGTTCCATCGCTTCTCTGATGTATTTCTTCCTTTCTTTGCCTCACAATTCCAAAATGTTGGCCAGCTGGGTTATTTCGTGGATAGACGACATGATGCAGATCCACCAACTTTCGATAGCTGACTAATACTCACTTACTTGCCCTTACTTGTGTTGGTCTCCTCCGATCCTTGTGTATGCCTAATCCTGGACAAGCCCCCAAGAATGTCAGAACCTTCTGGGTGTTGGTGTTGAGTGGGTGTTAGTCGTGACGTTATTAAGTGGTTATCAGGCGGTGGATACAAATGAGATGCACACAATGGTGAAAAAATAATGACAGGAATCTCCAACATCGAAACAATGAAGAATTTATTGCAGGTGCTTACACACTTCAGGGCAGCTGTCTATCTTCAACGCATACAGCTCTCAACTGCATTCTACTATCACTCCTTGCATTGCTCTCTGTACAAGCTCTTATAAATAGATGCTGGCTTGTCTAGAACCATCTCTCTCTTTCTCTTTCTCTATGGAACTCTCCATAAGACTCTAGCCATTGCTACAGCATTCTCTCTGGGTCACATCCGATACAAACAAAGATAAAATTGCGATGTACTATACATCATGATGTAATACGCACAGACGAGATCTACACCATTCTGCACAAAATGCGTAGACAGTATCTCAGACACGTTCAATGACGCAATATCTCCACAGGCCAGCATATCCACATACACTTGCACAGGCTCGGTGTATACAATCACGGTCTGTTTAAACGTTCATACGCACATACGTGTACCCAACATAATAATATATTTAACCACAATATGTATCAGTAACCCCTGCTAAAATAGAAGGGGGATTTCCAGCCTTTTACTTAGTCTGAACAAATCTATTATGTATTAATCCAGCAGAGTGGTAGGAAAACTCTTCTAAGCTGTATGATTGAGGGTCTTTTCATAGATAACAATTTTTCTTTTCTTTTTTCTTTTCTCTGTCAGCCTAGGCAGTAACTGCTGCCTCTTCATCAAAACATTTCATTAAGTGCTAATTACAGTCATTAATATTGCCGGTGTTAAAGGATAGTACCTCAATCTAGTTTATAGCCCTATGTCTTTTGATGACTGAGCTACCAGAATGAAAATAAAACTTCAAAGTGATAAAGAATCATAATTAAATTCATCTCATTTCCTCTCTCTCTTTTCTATATCCCTTTTTTTTTTTTTTTTTGTAACTCTTGACTCTTTTTCTCTCTACCATTACACATTTCATTTCCTTAGATATATTCTATCCAGGATGAAATAGTCCTTTTTTCTTTCTTCCATGCGAGCGTAAGCCCAAAACTTACATATGATGGACAGCCTTTATTTAAAAAATTTACAAACATCATTACATGTCTCTTAAAAAGCTGGAAAGCAATTATAGCGGACATTATGAAATTACTGACAGCGGACAAGAATTGTCCACAAACTAGTGTCCAAGATGGGGACCACAGATGATATTGTGATAGTACTAAGAACTATATTCATTTACAAAAATATCATGCTGGTAACAGATGGGAGTCTGGTTTATCGTAGCTTTGCCATCAAGTTTGCTGCTTTTAAAAGCTGATCATAAAGACAGTAAAAATGAAAATGTACTAGTAGGCGCTGAAACAATTTATGTCATACTGTTGCTACTGACAACATGATCTAATTTAAGCATTTCATAACAATATATATATTATATCTCTGTCTGTCTGTCTGTTAGAAGAGAACCCACGGCTCCATGGGAGATTTTTTATAGATCAAACCGTCACTGCCATGCGACTCAAAATGTATGGCAGGCATGCGCACCTCGATGTTTGTATTTTGGGTGATTGAACTGCATGTTACTCAAGATTTCTCCATGTTACTCTGAGACAGATTTCTTTTTTTTTTTTTATAGAACTGCAACTTAAAGTGTATGGAAAAGCTTGTGCACCTCAATGTTGACATTTAGGTATGACTTCTGTGGTTAATAAAAGATTTTTTGTTCTTTCTTTCTCTTTCAAAAGACAAATAAATTTCATATTGTTTCTACTGGTGCCTTATTTCATGCAAGAACATGTAAAAGAAGATTGTATGTTTCTATTCATTATTTTCTCTAGACTAACACAACAGAGTATAAATTTTTAATAACAGAGTTGATGAAAACTGACTGGACTAATACTGCGAAACAAGATCTACAGACAATCACCATTCCCACTTTGAACTTCTACATCTGTTATTGAGATTAGATCAGTGAATTTCTAATTTTCCCCTACTCTAAGCAAAACCGCAACAAAAAAAATAATAATAAATGCGGGCTGCAAGTGAGCTGGATCAATGCCTGTCCCATAGATTGCATCATGTGATATTTGGTTGTAACAAGGTGACAAATTAGTCAGTCTGCTGGTATGTGGTAAACAACACAATAAATTCAAACTGTTGTTTATGTTATGGGGCAACTTGTTTGCAGGTTAAATTCTTTCCATTTATATTCTATCCTTTTAGCTATGATCACATTTTATATCTGTGACAGTCATCCAAAAACAATTGCCCAGTAACTAAATGAAACAAGTGAATATCACAGAGAGCTGTGCTGGGAAAATCATACTACATTGACCATGGGACAACAGGAATTCATTCTGAATGTAACCTGGGATCACAGGACAAACTTTGAATTAAATGTGGGATCACTGTAATTAACTTTGAATGTAACTTAGGATCACAGGAATAACTTTGAATGCAACTTGAGATCACAGGAATTAACTCTGAATGTAACATTGGATCACAGAAATGAACTTTGAATGTAATTTAGGAGCATAGGAAGTACCTTTGAATGTAATTATCTCAGGCAAGAAAACTAATGACGAACTAATTTTATTCATCAAAGTAAAGAACACTAAGTGCATTAACTCTTTCAATTCAATGAGCTTTCTACAGCAGTGATAGAACAATTTCAGTGTCAGATCCCTCACTACATTATAAACCAGTGTTTCAAATCTAAGTAACCCAGTGTCTGATCATTTACAAACAAAGATCACTTTTTTAACTCCTGCGTGTAGTTATGATAGTCAGAGACATAGTAATACTGGGGAAAGTGAAATGTGCTTTCAAGCTGTTAACTCCATTAGTCTGTTTCATCATGTTTTCTCTGTTTGACTATAGAATAAACCAGTAACTACACGTTTCAAAACTGACATCCGATGCATCCCACCCAGCAATGAAACATTTACTAAGTGCTGGGATATCCCTTGGACTTCCTGAAAATGGTAGCTTCATTTACTGATTATGCTTTCTCCTTGACATCATCGTCACAAAACAATTTTTGGCTCTCAGGTGGTACAAAGCAAACATTTTGATCGGTTCTGGACAACTGTTGAATGAAAACTTTTTTCTTTCCTACTTCAACAGTAAATTCAACTGGATTTGCCAGTAACAAGACATCAAATTTATGTTATCAATCACGTCTTTCATTTAAACGCTAATGTGAACACAATAATGACATGAATAAAACAAAATAAAAAGATGTGCTCAAGAAAATGTCCTTTCTTAAGTTTAAATATATCTGCGACAAATACCACACCAACAAAAAGCTATTATGCAAATCTGATCTGAAATAATGTAACTTATCAATTAGATTGTGAAGCATCATGAAAATTATTCAACTTTTACAGAACATGAGTGATAGCTGCCTGACAAAGTGAATCATGTGCAGTAAATGCACTGCACTTCAGCTAAGTTTGCCTTTGTACCATTGTGACTAGCATATGAGGTTGAATGAAATCTAAGTGAGAAATAATAATTAAAAATAAATCATAATACACATTACCTTCATTAATCATTACCTTCATTCACTTGATTTTCAGAAAATTATGAAATTAAGTTGTGTTTTTTTTCTCCCCCACATCATAATATTCTAGGGGAATGCTGCTGATCAGTCATTTTTCTCAAGCAAAATATTTGTTTAATTTCACAAGATGGCTTTGCTTTCGTTTAAAATGAACGAAAAAAAAAAATAACTGCCTCTAATACATTTGCTCAAAATCAATGTCACAGACATCGTAAGTAAAAGAGAGAGTAAGCCAAGGGAGATAAGTACTTTTTCAGCTATCCCATATAATTATTAGTCATTTATAAATGAGAGCTGTACCATAAATCTGCAACAAAACCACTAAAAGGCTCATGGACTCGAAACTGATAATGTTTTAAAAGTGATAGGTAAATTGATGGTGAGATGGGCCAAGATTTAGATCTAGATTCAAACCTAGCTGATGACCAGTGGTCACCCACAGATCAGAGATCAACAGAAGTGCCTTTCAATGGCAATCCAGAAATAAAGAAGACTACTAGAGTAAACAATCTAACCCTAGTACTCAGTTGTTTCATAATTCTCTTTACTGACAATTTCACCTATAAGGATTACTTGCAAATATTTTGATGATTATCTTCACTAGTCAAGGTAAGAATTTGTTTGGTCACAGGTTATTTTCTCTTGACTTTTTTCATTTATTTTTTTTTTTATTTCAACTACTTGTGAACTGATTTTTTTTTTTTTTTAAATAAATCACAATAAAAAAAAGCTCCACATTCCTGATTTATGTGCTCTTTGGGGTATGATTCGAACCTTAAGTGTTATGTAATTTTTTCCTTTTTTTTCTTTCCAACAAAGAAATCCTAAGCACAACATTATACAGCACACAAAAATATATAATAGGAGGTTACAATATTCATTAACGAGAAATAAACAGAAAAAATTTTGACACTAGGTCAAAAGATGTATTTTATGTGATTTTTTTCCCCTAACCCACCCTATATTTTAAAAAAAAAAAAAAAAATGCTCAGCCCAGCAGAGGGATGAGAAAATTTTACTCAGCAGTGAATGATTAATCTGAGATGAATCAGGAAAAGTGTCTAAACTGTGTTTTCTGAAAACAAATGTTGGGCTTTACTAGGATTTGAACCATAAAACTCCTGATTCCATGATATGGAGCTACCACTAGATCAGTGACATACACATTTACAGATTTTTACATATTACTATTGCTCTACAGCCATGGCATAAAACCCATACCCTCAAATATCCATGATGATGTGAACCACCAGATATATTTCTCAAATTAAAAATGTTCCGGCGGAAATAAGAATTAACCAAACACATAAATATATAAGAATAGCTCTTGATATCTGAGCAAGGAATAGTTGTTTACTATCTCATGAGTGCTGAAAATTATTTATGCCATTTACCACTTTTAGTCTTAGTCAATATGCACACATTTGACCTATATCTCTAAATTGTAGGTCTTTTCTATGACACATTTCTGGTTTGTGAAATAATGGGAGCTGCTACACTCTTCAAATCCTCATGAACACAGGAAAATGCAGTGGTTTGTCTAAGCATTTTTCTTCTGCAGGCATCAAACAAGTCAAATCAAGAAACTGACGAGTGAAGATCAAGCACAGTGATAAAACAAGAGTCTAAAGTTGGCTGGGCCATTTAGACGGATCACACATAAATTTTAGTAAATTAACTTCAGTTCTCTTCTGGCACTGGTGACCTAAAAGAACTGCTCATTAACACAAAGCAGTGATGACTCTGATCTTTTAAATCACTGAGAGAATCAAGCAAAAACTTACCTGTCTCTCAATTGTCCTGTTCCCAAATAGGGATAACTGGCCTCCTTCAATTTCCCCTTGATGAGCTGGTCAAGCAGTGTGAACAGCAGTGGTTTGTGCTGTGTGTACACATTTTCCACACCCTGAAACAGAATACAGTATTAGATAAAAGGAAACTGCCTTCATTACCAGATCTTTTCGAAAATGTTTGCTTTGCCTCAAGGAATCTTAAAATTCAAAAGATCCAAGAAAATCCATTTAAAAATGCTATGGTCTGTTGTATCAGAGAGCTGTCTCTTCAATACCATTTCATTTTTCCAATATTTTGATCTGATGTTGAGAAACCTTGACTGCACTTACTGTTTCATTCAATATATGTCACAACTTTGATTTTACACGTTGCAGACTTTGCATGTGATGAATTTTGACAGCGGCAGACTGCCTACCCTCCCACAGTACGCAGGATCATCCATTATTTTTGCTCAATATCCCACCTCCAGATGAATTCAGATATTTTATCCTAGTTTTTCTAGTTTTAGGGTCATTCTGAATGCTGCCATAGTATAGTTTTCACTCATAGTCCAGCTAGAAAACTGATTCTCCCATTTGTTGCTATGGGCAGTGGCCCTGCCTGTTGCCATTGCCAAGGACCGTGTCTGTAGGCCAACAGCACATGATGTAGCCCAGTCCGAACATGCGGTGTTATGTCATTCCAAGAGGTCGTTCACGTGCCCCGTCATCCATCATCTGATCATTGCTTGGCCCATGCACACTCATGTAGTTCCCTAGTGACCCCAAATCTTTGATCAACTGTGGTGTCCTATTCTGCCCCTCGTTTTATGTTTTTCACTTTCAGTCCACTTAATGTTTTTCACTTTCAGTCCGCTTGTTGCTGACTACAATGTAAACAATGTAGATTCATTGTGGGATCATTCACTCAGAGTTCTGGTCAGATGTCGACGACTTGTACATAATTACATGTATCTTTACATGTACATCCATGGTTCCAATATAATTTTGGTGTGAAATTTGATAGGTCTGTCATTGTTTTTTAATGTTCCTGCCAACATTCCTGATGGCAATTGTCTCACTCACAGGTTATTTCCTGTCTATGAAGTGGCTATTAAACCTACTTTTTTTGTGATAGTTATCACTATCACTGCCAGGATTTAACCGCTTCACTGCCATGGTGAGGTCGTCCACAGAAGTCGAGACCGAGAGGGCTGGAGGGCTGTTGTGGCATCCATTGGAGGAGCAACCATCGAACACCGTGTTGCCGATGAGCGATGAGCGAGCGACTGCCATGGATCAGTTATAGTCCAGTCAGTTTTCCTCTCTCCATCCACTGCTATCCCCCTCTGCACTCAGTCCCACCAACTGTGTGAGTCCACAGGCACTGTCCTCTACTTTTCCAAGAAATCAAGAATCTGTTGTTCAATACTGCTTATTGTTACATGTAGAAACAGATAGATGTGAAACGCTGGTCAGAAGTCAGAGCATTGGATCAAAGGAAAAGCGGGGATGTTGGGTGGCAGACTGACCATGTACTCCTCTTCCCACCATACAGTGAAGTGGTAGCGTGCCTTCTCCTTCAGAAATGTAAGAGGAAGGTACAAAAGAATGGAAATTTGTGCAATGAATTTTTAAAACTTTTGTGAGTAGTGCAAAATGCACGAGTTGAATTTAAGTAGAACTATTCACTATGTTATGAATCTGCAAAGAATGCAAGAAATGCAAATCTAATTTATTGTGCAATATTCATATCGAATGAAACCTTATGTTCACATGTGGATGTTTTATTGGTTTGTTATGTAATACATAGTAATTCTAAGTAGGAACTATGGGTCAGTAAATTTCCCTCCTTTTTCCTAATTTTCTCTCTGTTTTGAATCAGATATCCCTCCTCCGCTGTTGTGAGGGTAGGCAGGTCTGCAGTGGTCAGAATCCTATTTCCAGCATAGAAAAAAACAAAAACAAAAAGAGGTAAAAAGCTCACTCCATATTAAAATACGGGAATAACTTTTAACATTATACTTCGTGAATGTCATTCTCTACTTATAACATTATACCTGGTGAATGTCATTCCTGTCTATGTCACCCCTTAATATTTTATCAAATAAAATTACTCCTTGCCTTCAACCCTTTCAGCAGTCGCTTTGTTATGGCCACAGCATCCTGGTTACCAAACAAATCACTTCCTCTGCCCTTTCGTCCTCCATAGGTCAAAATGGCTTGAACCATCTGGAAGGGAGGCGATAAATTTTCTCATCAACAGGTATACACAGTGGGAAAGAAGAATGTTTATCAATACCTGGCACTAGGTAAAAATGGAATGAAACAGAAAGAGAATATTTAAATTTCAACTGAGATAACATTAACTGTATAAGGCTTTGAAGTATACAAAGGGGTAATCAGCAGGAAATTCAAAAACCTGGGTGGAACTCTTCAACCCCATGAGGCTTGTTAAAAATGGGTTCCAACTTTTATGACACTGCCATTGACAAAGATGGATGACTCGTATTAATTTTGCAAACGTTTTCAAATGAGTGGGTTATGCTTTCTTTGTTGCAAAATGTTGACAAAATGATCCTGAACTTCTGCTGAGCAGTATATAAAGAACCAAAAAGTGGAATCAGGCAGAAAGAGAATATTGAAATTTTAAAAGAGAATATTCAAATTTTAACAATAATTGTAAAATGCTTGAAGGGAAGGGTCAAGCTCATCAATAACTGATGTTATCGTTCAATACAAAACTGCATTATCTATACCAGACCAATCTTTCTCATCAGAACTATTAAGTGACAAAATGGTTTTCAGACTTCAAAAAGTTTACATTATAACTAAATGGAGAGAAACAAAAATTTTGCTTTCTCTCAAGGAGGAAAAAATTCCTTCAAATACCCCCCCCCCCCCTTTTTTTTTTTAGATCACTCCCAACAGAAATAAATAAAAGATCAGCCAAGTGATGGACAACCTCCATAAAAATTCTTTGCCTTCTTATCAATGTGAAAATATGACTTAAAATTAACTCTCTTCAGTCTCTATAGAATTATATGAAATATCCAGCCAAATGTGGACATACTACTATCGGGCTTCCACCACCAGCACAACTACCACCAACATCACTACTATCAGCATATTCACCATCATCACCAGCACCATCACTACTGGCCCCATTACCACCACCAACATCACAATTATCAGCGTTACCATTTTACAAAAAATATCTTAAAATTAAGATGACTGTCCACGGCAACCAATCAAATACAGTGGTCTCCGCCTAAGAACCCGGTCGTTGGGAGACAGAAAAAGCGGGTTCTTAGGCGGACAGGTTCTTAGGCGAATTGAAACGTTATGCAACCCATATGACCAAAGATTGTCTTCACAACTATAATTAGTTGATCGTTACCGTTAGTTAAAGACCTATCTATGCAGATAAGCACAGCCTTCTTCCCTGTGTGTGTG
>JBCAUA010108844.1:0-10071 GCA_038406235.1 Peronia verruculata
TCCATCCATCCATCCATCCATACATACATACATACATACATACATACATACATACATACATACATACATACATAAATCTATCAGTCCTTTCTCTCGGCCACACAATAACCCCTATATTATATCCAAATCTTTTTTTAACATCTGAGCCTAGACCCACCCATCTGTCTATCCTGCTTGTTAATTAAACATTCCTAAATTAATTTTGAAAATATCTAGATTTGTCTGTCTATTCGCCCATATTCGTGTTTTTTGTTTTTTTTTTTAACAGGACCATTGGAGCACTTCAGAATTCCAGGGAATTTGCCGAGGCTTTTAACTGCCCAAAGGAATCCTACATGAATCCGGCCGTTAAGTGCCAGATGTGGTAAAGTGCGTCATCAGATGGACAGATTTTCAGACAACGAGACCCAAACTGGAATACCGGTACTGGCAGAGATGTTGCCGTTTTGTTCATGGCAACGGGAATATGAAGGTTATGCATAACAACCAAGGTTTATTTCTGCAAATGCATAATCATATGATTTATAAGATGATAATACGAACTACATGTATGTCTTGATGTGATCGACTGGACAAAGACTATTTTAGGCTACTTTATCATACTCAATTATTAAAATAGTAATAAATATTTTTATTGGCTATTGAATGGCTCTTCTAGTTGCGAACTCTGAGGTTTAATAGCTTTTTCTTTAAAAAACAAACAAACAAACAAAACCAAAAAAAAAAAAAAAAAGGAAAACATCGATCGTAAATATGCGAAATGTAAATAACTATACTATACAGGAACCATATCATTACATCGTTCTTTTTCTTTTTTAAACATGTTGTTTATTTATTCAATATATACTTATTAATTTATTTATTCATTCATCTATTTCTCTCTTTCTTAAATTATTTGAATTATGGTGGAAACAATATACAAACGAAATATTTCGATATAATAGAAATTTCTTCATTGTTATCGTCATGATTTGTTTTTCTTTTCGCTAGTTTGTTGTTTAGCTTGTTATTATAGGAAAGAAAGTATAATTGTTTCCTCTTCTTTCCAGTAGATTTATGTCCATTAGTTCAAATCACATATCAGCAAAGAAGAGATATGTAGCTCGCTTGAAAAAAAGAAGAATCATTTCGGAAACATTCGTTCTCTTGACAATATCGTATTGTCGGAGACATTATCCCCAGCCTAAATACTACTGGAAGATTTCTCATACTAGAAGCGAACCCAGGGCCTCCGTGGGAGATTATTAGATCTAGCCCAAACCGACACTGCCCTGAGACGTCAGGTATTATGGCAAGCGCGACACCTCGAAGTTGGTATTTTAGGTGATTAAACTGGATGTTACTTAAAGAAAACGTGTTTGGTGTTTTGAACGCGTCATTCTATCGAACGTGCAATTCGGATCAAACACTATCGCCTCTTTTAGGACAATATCAAACAGAGTAAGCGTCTTTCTACTTCATGTAAATAGAGACAAATCTTTATGCAACAAATGTAGTTCGTCAAATTTTAGATGGATAAAAACAGCATTCTTCGAGTCTATAAACCATTTATGAGTTTTGTTGCAGATTTGCAATGTAGGTTATCCACAGGTCAATCATTTTACGAGAAATCGGATATACTCAGGAGGTCTGCAGTTTCTTATTGCGCCCAATGTCACCCCCTCCTCCCTTTTTTCAAATTAATGTGTCCTCCTAATTGTTATGATGATATATACCAGAGAATTGAAATATGTAGTAGACGAAAATTAAATGCTTTGCGTTTCGTGCCACTTATAAACACCAGCAAAGATGTGTCTGACTTTCGTTTCTTTTTGCGAACGCACTATATTTTCGAATAGTCATAATTTTGAAGCTTGGAGGACCCATGATTTACTCACTGAATATCCTACTTTGCAGAGGCCCCAAACCAAAGCCATTAAGGGCCCACATTTGCGACCAGCTAGTATCAAACATTTGCTTTGAGCTGAAACTACCCGACCTAATTTTCCACCAGCCTGCAGTGTTTGGAATACTCTCGTGGATGTCCACACACAGTTCGTCACATCTCATATTTCCCTGGGCACGGGAATTCGTAACATTCTTTCTTCTTTTCCAGTTTTTCCCTAGTGACATAGATCTAATTTCGGAGATGGCAAAGTGCCTTGGTGGTTTCCGGTAATGGCGGGTTCAGTCCGGACAAAAGACAGAATATGACATAAGTCCCAGATGGCCATTATTCACATCGTAGTGAAAATAGGATAAGGTAAAATAAATTTTATGAGACCTCAAAAGGAAATTCCATTCAAAGTTGACGAGACACAATTTACTTATAGGACACATTAATATTTCTGCATATGGACAAATCAACTTTGAAGAGACACTTGCTGAGAAGCACGAGACAAAGAGGATGGTAAAAAAAAGCTGCAGCCCAGGCAGATAGACCAGCATCAGGCTTCATTTTCTGTGCCCTCTGCTACAGAGACTGTCACTCCCAGATCGCACTGGCCAGTCACACCAGACGCTGCACCCGATAAAACGCTCAGAGCTGCGCAACTCCATAGTCATCCCAGACTGACGGATGTCCACAGGTATGGACACAAGTATCACGCATAGTGTAAGGACAAGGCAGACTCCAGAAATATTGCCCGAACCTGATCATCAGTTCTTACTTTACCAAACATTTCTTTTTTTGGGAATTGTTCAATTGATTATAAAGTGAATGCATAGCGTCTTTCCGAAATATATCATGTTTTTTTATACAGACTTCCTAGTAAAGGCCATCGGTGATTTTCCTTTAGAAGTTCTGTTCATTTTCGTGATACTTCTAAATAAATAGAAGTTCCAGATGGCCATGATCCACATCTTGTTACATGTTATGGGGAAGCTTAACTGACTTGGTATTGCCTAGAGACACATTAATGGCGTTTTTTTGAAAACAGAAAATTTGACGTCACTCTCTCTCTCTCTTTTGCTTGGCAATCCTGGCTGTGCATAAAACGTAATTATATAGAGAAAGATATAGGACCATGTTAAGCCCATAAAATAGGCCCCAGACACGAAAAGTAATAATCTGGAATTTAAAAGACTCCGTTCCTTTTAGTGTTCAGGCTGTCTTTTTGCTTATTCGAGGCGCTCCACTGTCATCTATGAGTGATTTACACTGATGTCTAAATGTCCCTATTATGGTTTTCTTCATTACAAGTCTGCAAATAATTGTTGATGATTCCATACTATATATCTGCAACAAAATCTATAAAAGGCTTATGGACTCGAAAACTGCTGGGTGTATCCATATGGTATTTGACACAGAACATTGTTGCACAAAGATTGTTGCACCTTATTCTAAATAGACAGTAGCATTTGAATAATAAATTCGCGAGTGTTTGATCCGGTTTGAATGTTCGATAGAATGTGGCATGTTCAAAACACTACAAGTGTTGGCAGTGGGAGGAAAAAGTGAGATGCTACCAAAACATCTGAGTCATCTCTGACTTGGACCCTTTTTCGAACGAGCAGACAATCCAATGACCCCGGAAAGATTCTATTTGTACAGCACTGAAGACAATGAAATAAAATTGCGATGATGTTTCGGCCATATAACAAGATCCAATGGCCTGCTAAAATTGTGCTATAGGAAACGGGAAATGTGGGAGGAAAACACGCAGAAGTTAACATGGGCAAGTCACACCCAGGAATTATATATGTACACAAAGATCCCGGTCCTGGTCTCCAACCACGATGGATGGAGAATTAAGAATGGCCAACTCGCCAAGAGGCGCCTCGATGACCCCAGGCAGCGATAAGGGATGTGAGGAAGAAGACCAAGTCTGGTTTTCTCGGGGCAAACATGAGCAGGTCCACGATCTAAGTATTGAGGTGATTTCTGTTTATTAATAGGAAGATGTCAAAACCAACATAAGCTTCTTTGAACGGACAGTGACCTCTTTGACCTTGGACAGGCATGACCACTTTCCTTCCCATATCACAAGGTGACAGTTGTTACTCTTAAGAGGTTAGAATAAATATACTGATAAATTTGTTGGCTCTCGAGTTTTACAAGAGTGACAACCAAGTTCATCTTTGCAGTTCATCAGATTGTAAGTATTAATGATTTATTTCAGTTTTCGGAAAAGACAAGTATTCGATTACAAAAATTTCACCTGCATGTCCTTACAATATGTTATACCTGTGCTTCACGGTGATAAAGATAGCAAATTTTTAGCTGATGTTTTGTTTCCTCAGGGACGTATACTTCTGAAGTCAATGAATGCAAGTCATAATTACTGCGATACTGTAGAGGCGACATACCAGGAGGAAAAGCTACCCGTAGGACATTGATTGTTAAACACTGTTGAGTTAACCCAATGACAAATTAGGTGATGGTTTCGTCACCAGTGGGACAGATGGGAGTAAGACAACATCACTTGGCTTTTAAAGTGACATCAACAGCATTTTCTATAGAGATAGGCATCTTGATCAAGCAAAAATCATCTACCCGAGTTTAGGCAGCCATTGTTGCTCATGCAGGGGCTTATTCTTTACGTTATTGAAACTTCCGGAGGATCGTTCGAGTAGTTAAATGCTGATGTGTCTTTTTGTTTTGAAACCAGCTTTACAAATAAGCATTGTATATAAGGCAATTTTTTATAGGTAGGAAAATTGTTATACCATAAATTGTCGACTATGCGAAAAAGAGCCACTGGACTAAGATCCGGTTTTCTTCTCACTCGTGATAAATACACGACATAGTCTTTGCAGATATCAGAATGGGAGTGGTTAAATTGAGTGGCACAGTTCGTAAAGCACTTTTGTATTCTCAGGAAATATAACCATGCCGTTATTGCATTGTCAAAATTCTTTGATTTTTGTAGCACGTTTTATGACAGTAAAATTGACAACATCTCCGGCAAAAAACAACAAAACAAAACAGTCTCTCTCTCTCTTTAATGCATTCCTTTCACTGCACCCAAGCATACAGACAGACAGACACACACACATCTAGCGACACAAAAACATCCATGATAACAAGGTGAAATATTTATGTGCAAATTTTAATCCTGGTCAGAATGACATCGATAACCTTGTGGGATCCTGCGTCCTTGGACACCCACTGTAGCCAGGGACACCGGCCTGGGGAATGCGTGACTTCTTACACCTGCAACAGACACGGCAGTTATGTGGGGAATCTTTGTCTAGTTCTACACTAAAGTTTTATATTAGCTCCTCTGCTACACTTGGTCAGATTTTGAAGCGCAGGGTCATAGATTGTGGCCTTTTATGGTGTCATTTACGTGCGTTACATGTACCCGTTGGCCTGTGGATTGGCCCTGGAGGACGGATTCGCTAAGCCGCACAGGACCGTGGACAAACGCTGTTCTCAGTTGTGGCTGTAAATAGAAAGATGTGCCGCGGTCTATCTTTTACGTTCAGCCATTTTCCACCTTGGCTTGGCAGTGATACAGCTTTTTTTCCCAAGTGTTGGCAGTTATCTTTAATTTTAATTCATTCCCAGACTATTTTAAAATGATTACTACGAGTTTTTATTTAGCCAGTTACCGCTGTTGCTGTTTTTGAATATTTTATATTTCCTGTCTAATTGTTATGAGTTTTTTTTGTTTTGTTTTGCAGGTAATGTTCACATAATATCGAGCGAAAATTGATCTTTTCTTTCCTTCATTGGTAGACGTCTGTCGCTAAGTTCAGTTCCAGTCCGTATTCCTTCAGTACACTGTAAACATTTTCTGTAACATTAGAGCCATTTGCTGTGAATTTACCATACATTTAACGGCAAGTTGTTATTGCTGTAATTTATTGGCATTCATCTGACATTTTTTTTTTTTGTGCCAACTTTTTGTTGAATTTTAACATCATAGCATAAAGAGCACTTTACAGCAAGACATTTTTTTTTTAAGCTATAATTTTACGGCACAACTTTGGCATAACAATGGATTTCCTCAGTCCTCAGCCTTAATTGAGATAATCTCCATCAGGAGGGTGAAAGACGTATTTAGAACGTCCTCAGTCTTTTCAGATACAATCATTTTATGCCTAGCATTTCTCATTTCTCTACACATCGCTGAGCCGGATTTATGTTTAAAAAGTATAGAATTAGCCAAATATTACAAGTTTGGTAGTTCAGTTGAGTAGTCAGCCTAAACACCTGGTTTGTTTACTCTGCTTATGTCTGGAGATACAAGACGCCACAACTACAAAGTTGTTTTACCCTGAGCGCAGCCAAAAAGCTAACCGAAACTTTCAAAGTTTGTCCTCTTGTTTGAGTTCTCATTTGTTTGTCCCTGTTCACATCTGAAGGTTACAAGATGATCTGACAAACAGCTTTGACACGAATCCAAACCTTCCCATCTTTTTCTACTTCTTCCCGAAATCAAGGCCCTGATAGAGACGAAGTTATTCCAATCTGAACCCAATGCCCTCGTGTCTGACCCTTGGCAATGTACACAAACCGAACTGTAGATTAAGTCTTCCTAGCACTGTATAATGAGTCTGATCGTCATGGAGAAGAGAGTCTTTCTCTCTCTCTGTCTCTATCTGTCTGCCTGTCTCTCTCTCTCTCTCTCTCTTGGAGTGTTGGACACGATTCTTCTTGAGAAACGTCATTTATCCATAGATCGTGGAGGATTTATCGAGACGATTCCTTAGAAATACCCCAAAATAAGTCGCATAAATGTACACATTGTTTGTTCTTATGGCATTCTGTCGCTGTTATAATATTATGTGCGAGCGGGTGAGGGAGGGAAGCATACGGCCAAAGATAGGGAACAAAGAGGGAAAGGGGGAGGAGGAAAGGGAGAGGGGAGTGACATTTGAGACCAGTTATACGTCATAGATTAACAACTCTGTTTTGAGCTATGGATGTCCAGATCTGTGAGACACTTGTGGCTGCACTGCTCTTCAGCTCTCAGTGCTTGGAATTCAGAATATTCAACAGAATATTACAAAAAAAAAAAGTATTTATATTTTGAGAATTGTAAGGTATTATCTGAAATCTATAAGCTTTCCTAGCATTTTTTAGATTTTGAATATTGATATACTTGTCCAAAATGATTACAGCCGCTTTCTGCAATCATTCACGAGCGTAGGAAGATTTTCTGTCAGATAGTAATCGACTTGGACATGGCTGTTTTGACAACATACTTTTTTTTTATAATGAAAAATTCATATCGTCAAAGTGATTTTATCTGATTTGACGTCATCTTTGAGCTGCTTTGTCAAGCATTTATAAATCACCATATTCTTAAGTGCAGAATGTGACGTTAGATGTTAACTGTGAAAGTAGTTTGTTTATTCTTTCCACTGTTTTGTGTATTTCGTGATTTGAAATTCCGATATATCAGTGGATGAAAGCACTCGGAACAGCAAGAGCCACCACGATACATCTCTGTCATGTGAAGGCATATCAGATGAAAATTTGAGTGCACGACACCCGCACTTCTTCAACCCCCCCCCCCCTTCTCTCTCTCTCCCTCTCTCTCTTGCCGTTCGTAGTGTCTTATTTCCCCCCATCAGCAGTGCCACCCCAGCCGACGTGTAGTCCAAGTGAAGGTGTAGGCAAGATGTAGGCAAACCACGTACGAGTTCTCCATCAGCTCAAGTGTCGGGACTACAAGGAGGTAGCCACAGCACCACTGCTAACATCGGCGCGGCCAAAGAATAACATGCTCCTTCAAATCGTTTATTCAAACAACGCCTTCCTCCAGGGGCGTGTCACAATTCTAATGATCGTGCTCGGATCAAACAGGCCCCCCTCTCGCCTCAAGACACCTTAACATGGAGAATTTCAAAAGGATGACCAGTGTCCAAAAGCATTTGATCTTTTCACACGAATTAATGTAAAAATGAGTCTATTTGAACAGAGGAAGAATGTACAAGCACTCGAGTGTCTTTTGTCCACGTCTTCTCTCTTCTCCCATATATACACATACCAGCCATCTTCTTATACAGTGTCCTCATTCCCCTCGATGCAGACTCGTCGTTTTCGAAGCGACAGATTTGCTAGTTTTCTTTGATGCAGAAACCGTATGTCTTCCCCTCTCCCGTGTCTTTGCTGGCGACTGGGTGAAACTCGTGTGTACCACGTGTACTAAATATGAGCTTCTTTCTTCCACGATCAAGGCACAGCTTTGCTATTTCTGTTATTTGATCGTTATTAAAGACACGTTTGAACAGTTGCTCTCGATTAACTCGTGACCACCAATACTAATTTAGTTTTCTTTTCCAAAGACGAGGAGATCACTGTTGGTATTTGTTGGAGCCCCGCCCTTGAGTATGATATCTTCAGACAAGGGTTTGAGAGAGCATGTACGAGCCGGTTACGGTTTTAGTAGTTTTCAACCTCCTGACGTGGTGGTCATCTCAGCTTGTATGAGCCCGCCCTGGTGTGATCCATATAATCCTCCATTAGCCCTGTTACATTTCGAAGACGTGATGGAAAAGAGGAAAAAAACAGAAGAGAAAACTTTAAGGAAAGGAAAAAAAGCAAAGCAGACCCTGATTAAAATCAGACCCACAGGACATATTTCAAGCTATAAGAAGAGCTTGCAAAAAATATTGATGCCGATCATCAGCATTATTACTACAATGACACAGTCATATTATGTATTGCATTGTGTGGTAGGGAAGTCCAGTCACAATCTCTGGCTCAATTTTTCTTCTTGTTCTTCTTTTTTTTTTGTTGTTGTCGTTGTTGTTTTGTCCTTATTTTTTCCTTTAGACCTATCTTTTGCCATGCCTTTTTTTTATTGCAGGGGGGTGGGGGTGCAGGGGGAGGGGGGCAGGGAGGGCAGGCAGATTTCTAAGATCTTTCCTTTTTGATCTCTGATCTTAGGATTTACATTGGTACTTCTAAACTCAGCTCTTATAAATGTGAGAGTTTATGGAAAATGCTCCGTCATGAAAAGTCTTGTTCCCAAAATAATTCATCAGCATTTGGTAACACTACAAGCCTTAGTTGAATCCACTTGATCAACATTATGGTTAAGTGATAAAGACTCACTCACATAGTCAACTTCACTGTTTGCTCAAAATGTACTTACTCGTACCGCGCGAGAGCCTGGCTGTGGTCATGATTAATTTATAAGGATTTCCACATTTTTGCTCTTGACAGGATGGTACTATTTTGGTGCTATTTCCTTCTTCAGTTCCGGCAGTCATCTGCCTATTACCATAACCGCAGAGCATAATGACGTTCTCTTGTAAACACTACCGTCATTAGGCACGTCACAAGTACAGTTTATTTTGAATGTTCCGTATTTACGGTCCTGTTTTGGGCTCTTGAAATTTGAATGCGTTTATATGCTGAGAGTGAAAACACTTTTATGTTAATGGCCTACTACAGTAGGGTCGAAAGTGACTTTGACTTTACCTCCCAGCCACAGTTTGCACGAAACTGATTAAGGTAGCATGAATGTTACCTGCGTGTTTACCTTGTTTGTAACTATGTCCTCCAACCTCCAGGTGGGTGGGGGGGGGGGGGGTATCTCGCGATAGGTGATTTCTCCATTTTAATATGCCAGTTTTTCTGAGACAATATCATGCTGCAGATTTACTGCTTTTATTTGTATCAATTGACAAATTATATTTATGATGATATTGGTAACTATCATAAGTGTAGCCCGCGGTGACGTCAGTGGTCCTATAGAGTCTAAGAATTACCATGGCGTTAAACAACAAACCATTCTCTGTTCGTGGTCGGATACACTAGAAGGTATAACGTCATTTGATTTGTTTGTTTGTTATTTGAATAACAAGAGGATAGAGAATTGCCATAATTTTACTGTTCTTGTTCTTTTGCTTCTATTTCTCAAGTCTTGCTTTCATCCAAAAGAAGCATTCCTTTTTGTCCACTTCAGTTATCTTCCTTGGTCTATGGCTTCAGATATGTAATTTTTTTTTTCTGACTTTACATCCTTCACAAAGAAATCACGTCCTACGGTCTGGTGTCAGCGAGTCGGTTATTTCGCAGGACCTTGAAAATCCTATTCAACTGCGCGGAAGTTTCGACAAGTTTGAAGTGTTAATGCGCTTGTGGGGGGGGGGGGGGGGAGGGGGGGGGGGGGGGGGGGGGGGGGGGGG
>JBCAUA010108855.1:0-10071 GCA_038406235.1 Peronia verruculata
TACTCTCATAAATGACGATTACGAGAGAACCCAGAAACATAGCAACATGGGTTTTTCACTAAAAACTGTTAAAAATATATAGATTGTCATACTGTAAAAAACGTTTTCCTATTGTATCTGAGGTTTTCCTTAAACGGTAACAGTTGCAAGGATTCCATTAGTATTAGTGCACAATTTGGCATCCTGCTCCGTTTTGATTAGTTTTAAAATGATATTGTGTCTACGAAGCATTAAATGTTTATTTCAGTGTCCTATTTTTGCTCTTAATTTATCTCTAAAAATTACTTTAAGAGCACGTTTCATTTATTGGTTCATTTTTCTTTTTTTTTTTTGCTCGCAACAATTTGATTTTTAGGGAAAAGAAACAAATTAATGAACAATTAGTCAAACTCCAGTCATTGTTTCTTGGCTCTTAACTGATCGTAATAGCAGTTGCATTCTGATAATAATAATAAATGCATAAATAATTAGCAGAAAACCCCCGTAAACTGTCTGTCCCTCTGTCCGCCTATTCATCTGTCTTACGTCTGTGCTAGTGATGACTGAAATTATGGTAAAAATAGATAAACAGAAATGAAAATAATAAATTCAGCAACTCGAAGTAAACACAAATAAAACAAACAAACAAAATAAAATAAAACAAAACAAAACAAAAAATGCCAAATACAGGCAACGTCAAATCACATCCTCCCTTCCTTCTGCCTTTTTATTTTGTTCTTTCTTCCCTACGCTCTTTCTTTCTTTCTCTCTCTCTCTCTCTCTGTCTGTGTGTTCCAGTATGTTTTTGTCCAATTTATGTCTGTGGATATATTAGAATCCCAGTTCATCTCAAAGAGTGTCGGGATGCTAAAGTATTATAATTACAATAACAATAAAAATAAAAAAAAACAACAACTGGGAAACTCGATATTTCTAATAACAATGGTGATAGTACATGTAATAAAACTCGGCATCTATCATAAAAATGGGTCGAATGAAATATAATTCGTATAGAATTCGGCAAATCAGGATTAATACTACTACTGCTGCTAATAGTCGGGAGAGGTGGAACAGAAGGAAAAAAAAAAAGGGGGGGGGGGAGGGGGAGTAGTCGTCCAAAGCACATAACTGGCCCGGACATCTCTGGATTCTGTAGACATAATGTTGAATACTTATTTCATGTACACGTATAAGCTCTGTGCTCACCGTGTCAAACTAATATCGGCTAAAATAAAAATACGCCCGATAAAAATATGACAACGTATAGCGTTAACACATAGTTTGCAGTCCCAGGAATGAATCAATGAAAATAAAGGAGAAATGTACACGATATGATATAATATATATTTTTCCACAACTTTTGGCGAAAACCGAATATTTTAAAGTTTCCTGGTTCTCTTGCAATCGTCAATAAAAGATAAACTCAACGCTAAGTATTACAGTTCCAGCCCACCAATGTGTAATCATGCAGCGTCTGAGTGACCTCGTTGCACAGCTATGATGACCTTCTCACTGTCGTAACGAAGCGAAAACTGAAGTGGTCCAGCCACGTTTCTCGTACAGGAGGTCTTGCAAAGACAGTCTTACAAGGCACAGTTAAAAGAGGCCGGAGACGGGGAGGACAGAGAAAGAGGTGGGAAGATAACATAGAGGACTGGACAGGACTGAGTCTGGCAGAATCTCAGAGGATGGTGAAAGACAGAGAAAGATGGAGGAAAGTGGTGAACACGTCTTCACAGTGCCCCAACGACATCTACGGAAGTCAAGGGATGAGTGACAGAGTGAGTGTATTGTTTTGTTTGTTTGTTTTTTCTTTTCGTTTGTTTGTTCGTTCGTTTTCGTAATGACACATCATCAAAGTATAGCTACAGTGAGCCAGTAGCGATTCTAATTACTGATGTAACTTACATTTGCTCTTAATTTAAACAGACTTTATCTCAGTTTGCGCAGAAAAGGGGCAGACAAACAAGTCACTTCGGCCTCCCAAGGAAAACGTCGTGTAACTTCACTTTTACTCCATTTGAATGTGTTGTTATTCTTGTCATCTGTGGGCAAGTGAACAGGTTTTTCAATGTTTTCTATGTCTTTTACTGTGTTTTTTTTTTGACTGGATATCTTCTTCATAGGTGTTATTTTAATTTACAGGTTAATGTTAAGATATCTGTAAAGTATTTTCTTTGACTTTTCTTGTGTTTGTGTGTGTCTGCTTTTTTTATTTTTTTTTTAATTTAAATTAATTTATTTATTTTGTTATATGTTTATACGGGATCACAAGAAGAGGGGACAAATCGAGAATAAAGAATAAAATTGATATAACAAAGCATTTACGATACTGTCATTCAGTCCACAGTACGGCCAGCACTTCCATTATCGTTCTTTAGCAAAATCCGAGATTTTCCAGGACAATCCTAGACATTATCAACAAAAGTATGGCAGATCAAAATTTTCGACCTTCATGGTGATGACACTTGCCTCTTCTTCCACTTGCTATCGTTTGCGATGATTCTGGCTTATCCCAACTGCTCTGACAATTCCATTGTCTATGGTATGAAACTCTGGTGTGTACAATATTGTTCTGTCCTCCCTACAATAAGAGGACCCTGTGCTAACTGACCAATGGCCCTGGCTCATCAGCATGGTAATACAAAAGCTTAAGCATTTTTTTATCTCAATCTCTCTCTCTCTCTCTCTCTCTCTCGGATCTTCCATGATAGACCAACCCAACCTGAAAATGTGATGATATGATATACGAGTCACATAACACAATACTGTTATGTTATTTTTTTTTACCCCACGGTTGTGGGCAGCTGAGATAACCACCAATACAGGAGGTTGAAAAGCTTATAAAAACCACAATGTGACGTCACCAAGAGAACCACCTCATTGCAACAGTGACCCATGCTCGCTATGTATTGCAGTCTGCCTTTCCATGAAACAATGTTCGTATAAGGAAACACAGAGACCTACTCTATCCAGTAGCAACATATCAATTCAGAAAACGCCATACGGGGTCCCAAATAGCGTTTTCAGAAAAGCCAAGAGGTTAAGAAGACGTACCTATTAATTAAAGACCAGACGTAATGGAAAACTACACTGAGCTACCTTACAAACAGTGGTTGAAGTGGATAAGGCACAGGGTAGTCTTACAGAGTTTGGGGCTCGTTAAAATTAGACAAAGGTCAACGGTATCAACATAGAAAGGCTGAAATAAAATCTCATTTGTGCAATTTACGTCGACATGGAGGAAAAAATTGTGTTTAAGTGGCCAGACGAATCAGCCTTTCGAGGACATTAATTTCATTTCAGACAATCCAGACCCTAAGTGGTACAAGACAGAGAAGTGCTATAATTTCCCGTCTGTAAAGCTCAGCTTTTATTACTTTTTAACAACGAACAACGTACAAACTGAATGAAAACTGTATCCTGATTATCATGATTTGTGTGTATAATATAAGCATCTCCATTTAAGAATATATTAATTTTTCTCTATTCCTGAAACCTGTTTTATGATCAGATTGCCTGAGAATTGTTATGTTGTAGTTCTGATGATGTAGTGAATAAACTGTTCATTCTGAAATTTACAAATTGTGCAAGGCTCATGATTTTCCTGTAAATAATAATAATTTTTAAAAAAATAAAAAGGCGGATTATTTATATTAAAAGTCAAATGCGTCAGGATCGCCAACTGGAAACAAAGGTAGTGACAATAAATGAACAAATACATAAATAAAATATAGCAATGAATTTAAACTATGCTCATATGGAAACTGTCAGGGTCGAACTGATAATATTAGTCACATTTTCTTTCTTTCGAAAATTGATAGTATCTTGTTCATGGCAACCTTCCATTCATTTCCTCATGTCCTCTCTTTGACAGTAGTTGCGATTAACATACCAACATAGATTCTGTAAATTATGACAAATCAATCGAAAACTCTCTATCTCTCTCGATCTCTCTCTCTCTCTGCCTCTCTTTACCTCTTACTCATACTTCTGCATTTACCCTCAGCAGGTTTGTCACTTTCCCATCCTCTTTCCCTCTTTTCCTCTGTCTATCCATCTTTCATTCAGTTTATAAAGTTCTACTGGAGCAGTCAAGATGTAGCCCACTGAAACAATACTCTCCGACCAGGGAATTGTCATCTGACACAAACACCAGTTCCTGAAGGTGGCAGAGCGATCACTCACCAGTCCTGTTGAGGAAAGAGCCAGGCAATCTTGTCTTTCAAAGAGAAAGGTGTGAACAAGATCACCAGCTGTGTTTTCTAGAGACAGTGTATCAATACAAGCTCAATAACAGCACTATAAACATGGAAACTTGTTCTTCAGCAGCTCATAAAGGTCACATATTTGAATGGCAGCCTGCATGAGGTAGATAATGGCGGTTAATTCTGAGATATGTCTCATGTGAAACTCTACAAGGACCCGACGTCCACAGCTGCAAGCAGCCGCATTCCCAAGGCACGGGATGGTTAGTTGATAATGATGTCTAAACTGAGTTAAGCATCGTGAAAAAGATCTGGTCACTTACAGATATTCCGACATTGCCATTGAACTTTCGTACAACTGTTAACAATCTCGTTAATAAACATTCTCCAGACCTGGTCTGTTTGCAGCAGAAAGTTCGACTTCGGTGAGCTGCAGCTTCCACTACCACCATCTCTACAACGTTCCCCACTACTATCAGTTGTCCGTCCATGGGTGTTTCCTTTTTTACCTTCCTCTTCCTCCTTCTCATTCGAAAAAGCCGCCAAGAAAGAGGATTGAAAGATCAGACCAGAGTGCAGTGTCCTCTTTCTTATTTTTGTCCTTCTTCTTACTATCCTTATCATTATAATCATTATATTACAATCACCACTGGTATTTGTATTATTATTACCGTCACTTTGACTACAGTTTTAACTGCAACTACTATTATCACTGTTACCATCACCACTACCACTATCACAACTGTCATTTCTACTTTTACTTTAAATAGTGGTACTATTTCTATTAAATAAATCACTGCCTCTGCTTTCATTTTTACAACTACAGTTAACCTGTAAAATTATTGTTAGCATAAATTTTAAGAATAGTAGACAATAAATGATTCACAGTGACAAAGCACATAGCTGGACTATAAGGACATGTAAGTTCATACGTTTTTATCATCATTCGGTATTCTAATTCTTTACGGTCACCCCATACATCTCGCCAACGTACATTAAGCCTGTAAAATCTTCACTTTGCGCCATTTATAGACACATTTGTGTAGGAAACTCACATTCACACAACATCGTCATAATTAAATAACTGAAATTTAAAATTGAGGAATTTTAATCGCTAAATCTGAACTCAGACCTGAGAGAGGAATAAAATAAAATAAAATAAGAAATCTGAGACTTACAGATGATAAATTATCAGAATTTTCTATAAATTCAGAACAATTTTATTATATGCCGGTGCCTAGAAAGCATGAAAACAAACGAACAAACAAAAAACACAGCCACGTGATTTCAATTTGCTCCTCGAAGTTCTTTATACATCACTGTGTTCTATACAAGTCTGGTTGAGTCCTGCTTAATATACTCTTAAATTAAGACTGCGACCCATACGGGGAGAAAAATGACCTACGCGCTATCCATATGTCAGAATCAAAGTGGTTAGCACCTCTATTCTTCCCGAACGATTCGGATATTTGCTACATAGTACAAACCAATTTATCGAACAACGTTGTGGAAAGTACAGTTTTCAAGTGTTCCCTGCGACCCTCTAATGAGCTAGTAGGTGGGATGACACTGCTTAGAAACTCGACCCATTACTTAATTCAATGAGGAGTGCTCGTTTCCTTGTAGGAGGCGTTGAGCCCACTGGAATCGAAGTTCTAGCTTCTCTCTTTACCGTTTCTTTAAATTATAATGAATATATCCAACATCAAGAAACAAAAAGGGAAGAACAAGATGAGACAAAGAAGGGCTAAAATAAATACACCCAGTGAATTAAAAGAAATGGAGAGAAATGTCAATTTAATGAATGCTTTTTTGGAACTACCAAGCCAATAATAATGTGTGATTTTATTTTTTTTCTGTTGCAGAATCCCTTATAGTTTTCAAAATAATTACAAGAATAATAGTGTAAACATCACCTTCCCAGACTAATAATTTATTGACAAGATTCACGTGACCAGACATCCAAAAACCCTGCAATTTTGACGGTGTTTTCCCATGGAGAAAAAGCTCAGGTAAAAATTGAATATCATTGTGTAGTCTCTTGGAAATATTTGCCTTCATTTGGTTAGTTTCTCTTTCTCTGCCTGTATTTCTCTCTCTTTCTCTCCTCTCACTCCCTTTCTCTCTCTCTCTCTCTCTCTCGCCCTGGCACAACCTTTTTCAATCACTATCTCTGATTCTCGAGCTCTCTCATTCAGACTCTTTCAGACACTTAGTCTTTCTCTCACTCTCTCACACCCACAGTTTCATACACCCTCTTAAATCTCTGTCACTGAATTCATTCTTCTACATGCATGCGATTGATCCTGTCTCTTCTACACTCTTCCTCTGCCCTATCCCATTCATCTCTGTGCACTCCTTCTATCTGACTGTCTCCCAGCCTTGACATCTCTCACAAATAGTCTGTCATTTGTTCCCTCTTCCTCTCCCTCTCCCTCTCTCTCTCTCTCTTTCTCTATCATTTTTTACTCTTTCTCACTCTTCCACGCACTTACTCATTCACTCAGTGTCCTTTCACGGGTGATGCATTCACTCACGCACGCACTCACTCACTCTCTCACTCACTTACTCACTCAATCACTCACTCACTCAATCACCCACTCACTCACTCACTCAATCACTCATTCACTCACTCACTCACTCAATCACTCACTCACTCACTCACTCAATCACTCGCTCACTCACTCAGTCACTCATTCACTCATTCACTCATTCACTCACTCACTCACTCAATCACTCATTCATTCACTCACCCACTCACTCACTCACTCAATCACTCATTCACTCATTCACTCACTCACTCATTCACTCACTCACTTACTCATTCACTCACTCACTCACTCACTCACTTAATCATGCATTTATCTATATACCTTCTCACTCACTTATTCACTTCTCCCTGTCTCTCTTTCTCTCACTCTCTCTCTCTCTCTTCCTCTCTGTCAACTTTATCTCCTGCCTGTAACAATGTCTTTATCCTCCAATATTAGACAGGTCTATTCAGAAACGGTCTTTTTTTAAGATTAAGAAAACCGACTACATGGTTCACATTCTCATGGTTTAGATTGATGCAACTTTGCTGTATGTAAACTGTTGTGGTCAAAATTTGCTTCCATCTCACGCCTTTTTTTGGGGGGGGGGGGGGGGTTAATTGTTCATTTTAATTTTTTTTCTATTTATTTGTTTTCCTGCGCTGTTGTTGAGTTGCTTTTGATTTCATTTGTCATCTTTTTTCTTTGCTTCATTTAACATATATCTATTTACTCGTGAATAATACAATACATGTTACTCCTTACTTTTAACGCTGAGACCAAGCCAACGCTCTTATAATGTTGAGCCAATTATAAATGGCAGCACGAATTCCATCACAGAAAAATCAATTAACACCTGCGGTAGAGCCGTCTTACCGATCAAAAAAAAAAGTATATATATATATATATAGTTTAAAAAAAACTTAGACAGAGACAACAGGGAAGAGATATATTATTAAACAGACTCAGCGAACCACCCAACCCCCGGTCTAATTTGAAAGAGCGACGGTGCTCCTAGTTAGGGATCCCACTGCATTAATAAAGGATTACGAAAAAAAAAAAAAGTGATGACCCGGTAGGTCACTATGAGTGACAGCCTTAAACCTACAGACCTTTGAGCCTCGGTGCCGTTCTATATACGTCTTTCAATCTCCTCGTGGAGGTTATCTCGGTGCCGTCAAAATAGCATTAGTAGTGTATATGATTTTGTTAAGGAGGAGACCCAAAAAAAAAATTTTTTTTTTTAAAAACATAAATGATATAATATATGATAAAAAATGACAGGAGAAGGGAATTAAAGGAAAGCTTAATGAAATGTACCACACACATGCGTACTGAAGTTAATCAATAAATAGGTCAAAAGTTTGAAGACAAGAAGTGAGGAAAAAAACAAAAACAAAACGAGAATGGATGATTTAAAACAGAAGAGCTGAAGATCCGCGGAGCTCAGCCGAGTCTTCGCCATTGTAATAAATCCCAGTCTGGCTTCGAGACATTCAAATGTTACTACTGTTTAAATCACAACATTCATAATTTTTAGGCCGATCAGCAATTTATGTTAAAATTAAATATATTCTTCTAGTGTATGCTATCGGGGATTCAGCGATTAGGGAGGATTGAAGAGCTATATGGGCAAAGAGCAATGAAGAGTGTGTTGAAACAGAGATCCCCCCCCCCCCCAACACACACACCTTCCAAAAAGAAAAAAAAAAGATCAAATTTGAATCTGTACCTATCCATTAAAAAAAAGTGTACGCAAATTTGTTAAGTAGCAGAATATTCCATCTTTTTCCCTGCAGTGCTTACTGTTTCTATACACATTTTTACTAAGGACTGAAAATACGAAGACTTAGAGAGGACCAAGTGCAAGAATAGTTCACATATATCCACGACAGAAACTACCAGACAAACAAGCGTGCATTGTCGGAAAACAACAACATTGACGACAACAACAGCAATTGCAATCTAACACCCTCAATAATATGTTCTTACTTCAGTGAAAAACGGACCAGAATCAGCAATCTTTTTGCGAGCGTTCTTTATCTTATCCTGCCCATCTATCAATGGTACTGAGTGAATTGGCAGATACAAAGCAAAGTGTTTCTCTCGTGACAAAAGAAAACTGAAGAAGAGGATGATAAAGTAAGACTGAAAAAAGAAACAAAAACAAACAAACAAACAAAACTCTTGCTTGAATAAGTGGAGGAGTGCACATATCCTTCAAGATAATCTGTGACAACGGAACTTCGACCCACCAGAGACTGAAAATGAAATGAAAGCAGCTAAACTAAAACTTCACACAACAATAACAACGTGCCCTAATATGATGACCTAAAGTCCCTCGTCATCTCCAGGTTTTTATTATTATTTTTTTAAAAGTATCCAAGCTTATATAATTGTGCACGCGAGAATTTACATTTGCCATAATTCTCGAACACCAAAATAAAATGGAATCTTCTTTGTAAATGTTGTATTGTAAGGAGGTCCTTTTTGTTTTCTTTCTTTAATACGTATTTACGGTAACACCTTTGTTTTCTACTCACACATTTACGACTCAGGTAATTTTATTCAATTTTATTTTTTATTTATTCCTCATCTCTCTTGTTTTAAATCATCCATGTTTTTATTGTCACTTCTTTGCTTTCCTTCTTTAGGATGACACATCTGAAATTTGGCTCACAGAATTCTTGCGTGAAGAACTGTCTTTATACCTACATAAATCCGACAAAAGCTTTGAATATTTGACGTTATTCTGAAAATGTGATAACAGTTGAATAATAAATTATCGAGGGTGTTTGATCCGATTTGAAAAATTGATCGCATAACACAATAGTGTTGTGTTATTTTTGGACCACGGTTGTGGACAGTTGAGATAATCATAACCATCCGATTCGTACGGTGATAGAATGGGAGGAGGAGGGGAGGGGAAGTGTGGTGAATTATATCTCTTTGATAGGCTCAGCCTGAGTTCTACTCAGTTCAGTCGTTGTCTGGGGAAGTTTGGAAGAGAAACAGCCCGATATGTATTACGTACAATACTTCCCCACTCGCCGCCTAACTTTTACAATGCTAACTTGGTGTTCTACTTTTCAATGTTTTAAAGTTTATGAAGTGATATTATTGCATAGAAAAGTTTTTGCTTCTTTCACTCCTGTTTCGCTCAGTTTACTCGGCACTCAAAATGTACGTTTGCACACACCTCCTACATTAGGAACTATCTCTAGCTGCTTTTCTAAATATTTGTAATTTGTCATCTGTAATAATATAATAAGAGCTATCAGGGGGCGTGGCACTTTTCTTATGGTCCAATAAAGTCGGAATCGGCAGGCATTTAAAATTCAAATAAAATTACA
>JBCAUA010108876.1:0-10069 GCA_038406235.1 Peronia verruculata
GTCTGTCTGTCTATCTATCTATCTATCTATCTATCTATCTATCTATCTATCTATCTATCTATCTATCTATCTAATACACATTGTACCATGTGATAATCTTGTCTGTGTCACCTACCAATGGTTTTGTTCATATCTAACGATTCGTTCAGTTCTTTCTCCGAAATATTTCTGTCTACTTCCTTCAGCACCGTCAATTTCTGCAGAAAGAAAGAAAAAAAGATACTGAAGAGGGAAAATAAAAGTGTGAATGGAGGAGGGGTGGGGGGGGGGCGAGAGGGACCGGAAGAGAGAGATCATGTTTGTGCTGTGAATTTGTATAGGACTACACAATGTCTATTCTGAATCTGTAAGCACAATGGCCACATGGCATGCGGATTCCGACGGATCAGTTTAGAAAAAAAACATTTCGAATGAAACTAGGAGAGAAAATGCGAGCAACAGCCGAGTTTTGAGAAAATAAAAGAGTTTTGATGACATCCCTTGTACTTCGGCAACAATCATAAGAGGCTTTAGAAGTAGTTTGTTCCTATGAGGAAGTAAGCAGCAGATAGATGGATTGATAGGTGGCTGGATGAATGGATGGATGGATGGATGGATGGATGGCCGGCCGGATGGATGGATGGATGGATGGATGGATGGGTGGCTGGATGAATGGATGGATGGCCGGATGGATGGATGGATGGATGGATGGATGGATGGATGGATGGATGGATGGATGGATGGATGGCTATGAAATGAACAATTGATCCGAAAAGTATCAGAAGAAACGACTGAAGCGCCCAGATTTCTACAATGGTAAAAAAAAGCAATTCAGGACGAATATCTCATTGCTGTATTGCTCATTGTTTGAGAATCTTTTTTTTTTTTTTCTTCTTCTTTTTAATGTAGCGATAAACAGGTGAACCTTTTCCCACACCAGTATTTTGGCAAGTAAAAGGTTAAAATTACTCTTCTGACAAAAAAAAAAAAAAAGATGGCCCTTAAACCGTAACTTGCTTTGCGTGTGCTGAGAACAGCCTGCCAGATTTGTATTGTAAATAGTCAGTCTTCGAGTTAAATGTTTAGTAATGAAAAAATGTAGTTACTGTTCTCTTTAAAGCTGCCGACATACATCATATTTTATCAAATGTGTCAGCTAATGAGGTTCTGTAAACAATATTTCAAATGGAAAGCTGACAATCTAAGTGTCACTGGGTTGACTTTAGTATTTCAGATACCTCAAACTAAATTTGTTTGAGTGTTTGCTTCCTTGGTGAATTCTATTTTCATTAACTTGTTAGCGATTTAAATATTATCTTATTATCTCCATTCATGTTCACTAATATAATCTGTATGTTATCGAGCATTGATTTATTTACCACGTGTTACATGTGAGGATAGGAATCTGACTGGGAAGTCAACAGTCTTGTAAAATCTGCGGTGGTTATGGTTATTGTATTTGAAGCTGTTTTATTCGTTGCCGCTGTTGTTGGCAGTGTTGCTGCTGCTGCTGCTGCTGCTGCCGTTGTTGTCGCTGTTGTTGTTGAGGGTGATGATGGTGGTGAGAAAAGACTATGATTGCTTGTAATGAGGGATTTGTTCAATGACGATTCTCTTGCGTTGATTTATCTGTCGGTCGATTTGTTGATGGATCTCTCTCTCTCTAATGACTGGTTCATTGGATGGATAGACACACAGGTGGATGGCTAATTAACTGAGTGGATAGATGAATGGATGAACAGATGAATGAATGGCTGGATAGATGGAAGGATGAATGGATGAACTGATGGATGGATGGATGGATGGATGGATGGATGGATGGATGGATGGATGGATGGGTGGATGACATTAATGGTTGAGCGGCGGTCGGATAGATGAAGAATGGAAGAGAGGAAGGGGGAGTTCAATGAATGATAAATGGGTGGACAACCGACAAATCTCTTTTCAAACAACTTTGCAGAAAAAGCAAGATGCCATTGTTATGCCGCACACGTTATATGAAGGTGACACAATTTAATAGAAACTTTTAAACCATAGCCAGGGAATCGGCAGCAACCAGTGGGCACGTTCGGCTCTAACTCCAATTTATCCAATAGTTTATAGACCTCATTTCTGTCATGTTGCGTTAGAACTGCACGTGAACATCACGTAATGAAACCCATGACAGATAAACCCGGAGTTTGTCCTGGGCTTATATAACAAGTCCTGTGTGCGAACTCTAGATCTGTGTTTGCCATTATCCTTCTTCCTTTTAAACCTCCTCCAAGAGCAATTCTTTTTTTTTTTTTTTTAATCGTTTTCTGATTCACACATCAAATAAAGTTTAAGATAGCATCAATGAATATTTAAATAGCAAATTTAACATTGCGCACGTTTTACTAACATTTGTTTATGTCTAGGTTAGACGCTTATTTTATTTTATTTTATATCATTCTGCGCTATTCTATTTCAGTTGATCCCACACACTCTTGCTCCAGTTTCTTCCCTCCTCCCTTTTCTCTCTCATTTCTTTCTCTTCCTCTCATTCTGTTCTTTACCACGGCATGTGTACTTCTTGACGGAACAACTTCTTGGATGGGAATAGATATTCTTCTGTTAGATCTATTTATACCTGGATTTTTTTTTTAAAAAAAAAATTGTTTAACTATTTGTAAAGATTTTTCTTCAACTTTTTTCAAAAAAGTTTACAGTTTCATTCTATTAGCAACCACACTTTCATACATCATCGTCCAGGCATCTCTTAGAATCAGAGCTCCTTTGAGATGATAGGCCACCACATCTCAACTTCATTAACGCTTTCAACCCGAACGGATGGAGAGATTGGCCCCGTCGTCGGTTGATAAACAGCTGTCGCTAAGATTCGCCATTCTTTTTTTTTTTTTTTTACTTGCACTATGGGATGTGAAAAGTTTTGGCAAAGGTTAAACTCAGTCACTGTCTAATATAATACAGCCTTGTTCTAAGTCACGGTGTTTGTCTTAATTGTTCTCTTATCACAACTTAGATAATTTGTTATGTCAAGAGCGAAAATAACGAATCTATCTCCTGGTGCAAATAGCCAATTATATCGGAGATCACCCTAGGCAATTTCTCTTCCTGTATTGGGATTCATCCTAGGGTCTATCTAATGATACATGCTGACAAATATTCGCAGTTTACTTAGTGTTCTTCCTTTCCAAAACCTCTTTGTATGCTAATGTCTTCATTTATTGACGCCTGGCCGAAAATCCATTTCTCCTAGCATTTTGCAATAGGACTTCTCATAGTAATCAGTTTGGCACCCTAAGACTGACGATAGCGTGCCTGAAGAGACCTACAAAAGGATCCGCGGGATCTTATCAAAACTTCCTTAGTGTGGCCAAGAAAATAAAAGTTGAAACTGTTTTGATCACATGTTTTGTTGGGCAGGCCTGGCATAAACAATGTATATAAGACGCAGTAAGATGTGGCCCTAAGACAGGGAGACAGGGGAAGAGAGGGAAATATAATCTCCCGGAATGGACAGAAATTTGGAATTGGCTAAATGTCAGAAAGCAGTATAGCTGGCCTCAACTTCACAGACACCGCTCGGACATTGGGCAAAGGTCAGGGGATAGGTGATAATAGAACTAACTAATAGCCCTAAAACTATAAATCCTTCAGCCCCACAGTATGTTATGGTTTTTATAAGCTTTTCAACCTCCTGTAGTGGTGGTTATCTCAGCTGTCCACAACCGTGGTCAAAAAATAACATAGCACTATTGTGTTATGTGATCCTTTTGATTGCCCAACAATCTCAAGGCATTTAAGTGCAGTACGGCGTCTATTTGTACTTGCAGGAGATCTGCATTGAAGCACGAGTGTCCATCGCTGGGGTGCAGCTATGATATATGTAGAGATCGTGAGATGAAGGATGAATATCACAATGTGACAGGTTCTTACACAGACAAAACACTGGACTAATGTCTCACAATTTGGTTATGATTATCTTAACCTACATAGGAAACGTGGACGGGACAGGGCGAGACAAGAAAAACACCATAGAGCAATATAAACAACAATTATGTTCCGTTCTATTTACGGCTTAAAGTCGCCTACGACACGTACTGTCATGTCTCGGCGGAAGCCTATCGACAATAACAACTAAGAAAAAAAAGGATTTATAATAATACGAGCACATGAGAATTCAACATCAATAAACAACAACAGCAACAACAACAACAACAAAAGCAGTGACATTCAAATAAAGGCTCACTGAAAAGAAGAGGAAGAAGTAAATTCCTAAGAGAAGCAACTCAACAAGTGTTTTGATGAACACTATACCAGGCAGGAGAGCCACGAACCATTTTTTTTTTGGCTTGAAAAATTTCTAAGTCGCTCAGGGGACTCACGTCAGACTGGTATGGTAGCGTGTACAAGAAATTACAAGTGCATGACTAGATTTAATTCCCGCAAGCCAAAGATCTCGTCGTCTCAGTTCACAATTTAGACAAAATTTCGAAAAAAAATACCCACTGATATGAGGCTGGGAGAGCGGGGGGGAGGGGGGGCAATTTGACCTTTCTTTGAACTGTGTCTAGTGGTAATCAAGCGTCATTTTCCTACGATCAGTGTTGAACGTGACCTGAGTGCACAGACAGTTACGCGGCATATTGATTTGACCTAAGTATGTGAATGTGTTTTTCAACCATTAAATCAACACGTTTGTGAACGGGCGTGTCACGTACGCCACAGGGGTTTCTTACCATATTCACCCTCGCGAATGATTGGCTGAAAATCAGTTCAGACTTCAAAGATATTTTTTTCAAAATTTCAATTAGTAACTCAATCTCATTTTGTCAAGTGCTCCTCTCCTGGCGTAGCAGGAAGACAATTGAAAAAAGGGGGAAAAAAAAACAACAAAAAACAAACAAAGAAACAAAAGCAACTAACAAAATCGTTTTACAAGTCAAAGCCTTTTCAATCAGTAGGTTTATGAGAAAGCTTTTTAAAATATTTTAATTATCTGAAAAAGTTATTTCGCTAAAGAATTAACTAGTTGCTGAAGTAAAAACAAATGATGAAGGTGTAATAAAATTTAAAAAAGGGAGACTAAATAACTAATAGAATGGAAAAAAGTAAAAAAATATAAAACTTTATGAGGAATCGGCTTACCAGTAAGTGGCCTATAAAAAAATCTGAAGCTGTGTCACTATGAACAACATGCTGACAAACAATCAAATGTGTGAAAGAAACAATCACTTCGGCCATTAAATACAATATGTACATCATCCATTTGTATATCACTTCATCAATTCCTCCATCCATCCATCCATCCATTCATCCATCCATCCATCCATCTATCCTTCCATCCACCCATCCATCCATCCATCCATCCATCCAGTCACCCAGACATCCATTTGTCCATCCTTAGGTAGAAGAATTTATTTGTTGCAATTTTATTTAGGAGACAGAACTTCATTCATTTTTTAACCAAGCCACACTGAACTTTTACGCCTGTCTCAGGCAGCAAGTGTAGTTCTATTGTCAGGTTGCAAAAGAAACAGAACAATTAAAACTTTCGTACAAATAATATCATGGTGCCGGTTAAAAATGGGAGAATAATGATGAGAAATGAACAATGGAAACAGAGATGTGTGAATGTGGTGTAAACTCTTTCTCTATACCATGATTACAAGTGATGGCCTGTGAGAAAAAAAATTCAAATTGCAAGATCTGACCGCTTTTAGTTCAGGATAGAAGTCGATATGTGGAATATGAATTCTGGTTGTCGAAACCTATAATGTGACCAGTGACTACATCACCGAGAAAATAAAGGATTAAATATCCAGAATTCAAGATAATAATGGATTAGAAATAAGGTGTTGGGGCATGATGATTATATAAAAAAAAAAAAAAAGAAGAAGAAAGTGCAAACTGGAGAATTGAGATCGGAAGAATAGATTATAGATATCAAAAGAAGACGTTCTTTGAGACAAGGCCAGAGAGGTTGGTCAGACAGAATAGGTCTTAGCCCAGTGAAGAAATCTGTGGACACCAGACAGTGCTGTGGGGTGAACAGAGCAATGTCTGAGAGTGTGGGAGGAAAAGCACTGTGGACCTATTACTCAGCCGGAGTACTCTATTTGCAGAGCAAGCGACTAAAGTGACGTCCAGACAGAGGTCTCCATCTGCCTTTTCATTTTGTCTTCGTCCTTACTTCCCTTCAGACGCCCTTTCTATTTTCACTCACGACGTATTACTATAGTTACTAAAGGACGGGCACGTCTGTGTGTTTAAGGCCACAAAATGTTTGCATAATCAAAAGAATTAGGCTCACCCGACAAAGAAAAAGATGTACTTTGAAACAGAAAAGATAGTATATAAATGATAATGGGTGATTTCGAAAGCATAACAAAGATGCCACGTGCCTGAACGGTTTGTTTTTGTTTTGTTCTCTTTGCTGTTGTTGAAATCTGCTTTTGCCTTGTACTTTTTCTTTGATTTTTTAACTTATTTTATTAGTATTATTTAGTGTGTGTGTGCGTGTGCGTGTGTGTGTGTGTGTGTGTGTGTGTGTGTGTGTGTGTGAGTGTGTGTGTGTGTGTGTGTGCGCGTGCGCGCGCGCGTGCCCTCCCTCCCCCCCACCACTTTTCAATTCTTCAGCTCCCATTTCACTCAAAAAATATTGTCAAAAAGGAAATCATCTAATTTTGTTTAAGATTGTATTCCAACGAGCAGGAAATATAGGCAAATAATGAAATATAAATCGACTAGGCAAAGCATTTCCAACAATAGAAGCAGTATAACTATAGTACAAGTAGATATGGATAAAAAATTAGAAGACAAAATGAGACGAGTGGAATTACTGAAAATAATAACATACCATGTGCAAGTTTAGCGCTAGCTAGATCAAATCTTTTATCTCATCATCATAGATCATTATATGTCAGTTTGCTTGTCCTGTCTTCCTCTCTCTCCTTCTCTCTTGCGCCCACGCTATTTCTTTCTTTTATTTTTTCTCTCCCCCCCCCCCCCCTCTTTTTTTTTCCTCCTCTCCGCTTTTCCCCCCTCTTTCTCTTGATACTTTTCGTTTCTCTTTGCATTTTGTTGCTAACTACCATCAATTTTTGCCTGCCATTTTCCTCTACCTTTCTCGAAATCCCCCCCCCCCCCCCTATCTCTATGAAGCAAGCACGCTGTTACTCCTTTTCCTCACGTCCATAGTCTCGACTGTGACTGATATAATTTCACAGCCGAGGGGCTCACACCGGAAAATAACGGTTCTAAATCGGGATCATTTTGACATTTCAGACTTGACTACCAGTGTGCTAGATTAGCACTACTATTTTATGTCACTTGTCAATGGGAATTGAACTTAGGAATAGTAGTGGGAGGCTAGACAGACAGGAATTAAATTTAGGGGTTATTTATTGGACCATGTCATGTTCTGTAAAAGAATTTTACATCTATTAAATGATCTAATTATCACGACGTCCTTTTAACTTTTAATGATTTTTTAAAAAATGGTTTTAATGGACAAGAAAGGTGCAAGAAGGCATAAAAGTTTTAAGACAAATTCTATGACAACATTGATAAGGGTTACATAGCTGCTGTACTTGATATATTTCCACTATGTAATTCATTTCTAACTACCCTGTTTAAGAACGTTGGTTGACAAAAGCATGCCTTTTTCATTCAAACAGAACAGGTCTACACCATTAAGGCAGGAGAGATAAAAGACAATGAAGCATTTTTCTACCTGGAACATGGTACAAAGAATTTATTTGCCATGACATACTGATCCATCGAGTATTCACACTTTCTGTCATGTTCTTAGCAGTAGATTTACTTCGATGAAAGTAGGACAATACTTTGTGATAAAGCCTGACTGAATAAATGAAGCAAACAGTGTAAGTGTGTTTTACCACGTGTGCTTTTTTTTTTTTTTTCAAATTCATGCCATATTCAGTAAATAGAAAAAAAAATATGTTACAAGATCTCTTGAAACCATCACGGTCGGTTGAGAAGTAAATGACCGCACAATATGACTTTTATATCTAAATTTTAAAAGACAATCACATTCTTCCGTATTAATATAACGATTCTATATAACCATGGCAACGTTGATAGCTACAGAGGCGAGCCGTTCACCAAAAGCCGAACGACACATAATAGCCATAAGTCCGGATTGCAATCGTGCGAGATAGATAACTCCGTCCGAAGTATGGCCGGACTCAACCACAGATTGGTTATCTCAGAAACAAAAGCCATCTGGCCTTAACCATAGAAGTGTCGTGGGCAGATGGGGTCAACGTCGTGCTCGTCTAACTTCGAAAGTGAATATCTTTCTAGATCTCAAGCAATACAAGTCGAAGTATCCTTTCAGACGCTTCAAGAGTTAAAGTCGTGTTGAGCTGCACGGCCTAGAAGAGTGCTGGCCTGTGTCTAATTATGTATACCGGTCTCTGAACAGGTCAGTGATTAACTGTGAAACTGAAAGAGCAAACTGCCATCAGGACCGGATACAAAATTGCTTGTGAATGGACAGTCTGTTCTGATGGTGGTCCGGTTTAACTGGACAGTCTAAAACAAATGATTATCGTGCCATTCTGTCGGTGCCAAACTATGTGCGATTTCGAATGATGGAAAAAAGAAATCTTATAGATGTGTCTGGCAGAAAACGACAAAGGAGAAGGAATGAAGGTGAGCAGAAGTACAGAAGGAATTAGAAACAGTTTATACAAAAGATGAGAGAGAAGCGGCGTGACAGTGTTATTGTGGAAGGAACAAACTGACATAAAGAAAAGGGCATAAAGAGACTTGCAGACACACATACACACAGAGAGAAAGAGGGAGAGACAAAGATTAAAGAAAGCAGAGAACAACGGGAAGCAGAGGAGAGAGAGAGAGAAAGAGAGAGAGAGAGAGAATAGCGAAATCGTGTACCAGTGAAAGAGAAGTCGTCCAGAGATTGAGGAAGGAGTCGAGCAAATTGGAACGAAGGAAAGAAGGAAATATAAAGATATATCAGAGAGAGAGAGAGAGAGAGTGTGTGAAGAGGGGAAGAAGGAATGGAGGGAAGGAATGGGAGAGGGGAAGAAAAGACACTGTTAGTATAAAATATAATTAGTTGTGTGCCAGAGAAGGAAGGGAAAGGGTCTTGAAAGAGAAAGTAGAGAGCAGGAGAGAGAGAGAGAGAGAGAGAGGCACAAGACAGAGATTGTTGAGGAAACATGACAGAGGGCAGAATATAGATGGGTCATCAAACTATGCTCTGCGTTTCAAAGTTTAGCTGAGAATAGGGCTAGAAGCCGCACCACCACCCAGGCTGGCGTTGTCCGACATTTTCCTATCTGTCAGCGAGGGAGATTATCAAAGCAGGCCCTGGCACTGCAGCACTACAAAACTCACAAGCTAAAGGGCTCCTCAGCGGAAGCGCTTAATGCCAAGGGAGGGACAGGTGGTTTCTCGAGTGGGTTTTATCAAATCTTTCCATTGCTCGCTAAGGATTTGTTGGTGGGACCGAACTTTTATGTCGGACTTAGCCTATATCACACGAGGCCTCTCAGCTCAAAATGTGGACGTTATCACGACTTTTGTTTTCTCTTCTTTTTTGGTTTTAATTGGGTTACAATGCCGGTCATTATGTCACCAAAGATGCTTTGTTGTCCTCTTACATTCACGGCATTTAATTAGTAAAAAGAGGGAAAGACAAACTAGAGACAACATTATGATAAGACGAATGATCCAGCTGACAGCAGTCTTAGAGGACAAATCGTTCATGATAAAGAAAAAAACAATTATCAGTGGCCTTATTTTCTTTAGACAATCAATATTGTTTGATAAGCAGCAGCTTTATAAATCGCGTTTGTATTTGAAAACGCTAGGAAAGCGTTTTTAAGTGATATCAACGTTAAACATTGCTTTTCAGATAATCATTTCAGTAAACGTTATGAGGAATGACAAGTGGTTTTGTGGACAAGTAGATTGGGAAGTTAGGTCAGATATCAGTCAGGTACACAGATAGATAGACAGAAAGATAGATAGACAGACAGACAGACAGACAGACAGACATATAGATAGATAGATAGATAGATAGATAGATAGATAGATAGATAGATAGATAGAT
>JBCAUA010108887.1:0-10069 GCA_038406235.1 Peronia verruculata
GTTAAAATAAACTAACTTTAATAATAAAAAAAATCACCTCCAAGACCCCCCCCCCCCTTCAGGTCAAATGAGTTTTCATATAGCAGTCTCATTGTCATTGTCGAACATGATATTACTTACGTTACCCTGTGGATAATCAAATGAGTGATTCAAGTGTTTACAGTTATCCAAACTGACCAAAGCAAACAAAACAATTGACCCGTCAGGAGGCTAAATTTACTACTCCTTATCCACAGAGTTAATCACAAGTGCTGTCCCACGTGTTGCCAAATAAAGAAATGCTTACATGGATTAATCCACAATGTGGCCTGATTATGCAGTCATACATCAAACCATCACTTTCAGTCTTTTGTCTTACCTGTTCCCTTCACCCCATCCCCATATTTTTGCACATCTAGCACTGTACATTTCTCTGAAGTGGACAATATGATGTGAAATTACACAATAAGTACTCACATATCTTGGTCTGACACCGGGCTCTTAGGCAGATTGTTTATTTGGGAGCAGGTTCTAAAAGGGGTAAATTATAGGAAAAAAATCTGTTTCACTACAGAGGCTGGTTCTTAGGCGGACTGGGCTCCTGAGCAGTGGGTTCTTAGGCAGAGACCACTGTACATTTCTTTGTTTTTTACAGAGTCAAATCAAGCATTTTCAAATGCGTTATGATCTCAGCACAGCCATGTGTGAATAAAATTATGAGCAGACTGACGTAAAACTGTTTGACAAAATGTAGAAATCAGGTATGGCACCCATATAATTATTGAAAATTATCGTGTCTCCAATGTATAATACTGATCTACAATATTTTAAGTAGAGCATAATTCTTCTAAACACCCATTACCTGCAATGATCTCAGCTCTACAAACATAGGTTAAGACTGATACTACTTCTTTTTTAAAAAAAGAAATAAAATGTATGTAATTATACATTTATCAAACCAACAGAATCTTACCCAAATCAGAACTGACAGAAAAGCTGTTTGGAAAGACAAAGAAGAAAATGCCAAGGGCTTCATAGGCCTGACAACTGCTCCCAACTGTTCGTGCAGCTACAAACACACCTTCAGTGCCATTCATATCTGGGATATGAAAATCAACCTCTACAAAGACATCTGACCTGAGAGACAACAAAACAAAAAGTAGCAGGTAAAGAAATACCTGCTTAACATGTTATGAATCTATAAGCATATATTTCAAAAGTGACACTGAAATGAGTCTTGAGTGCTGTAAACTCTAGAATAATTCTGCTATGCACCCACATTTTCTGTCACAGAGTATATTGTCATGTATATGTCAGGTTTATGATGCAGCACAAAAATGTGGGTTAAAAAAAAAGGGGACTAAAAACTATAGTGTAATCTACAATACAAAAATTGTGGGTAAGAAAAAAGGGGGACTACAAAATATAGTGTAATATTTAAGATAATTTTATACCAGAGACAACTACAAATAAATCATAGACTATAAGAATCTGACAGTTATTCATTTCTGATCCGCATATTCCGTTCTCTCTGTCTCTGAGTGTCATGAACTGAATCATCTTTAAATACCCACAACCAATATCCTTTGGCCATGTGTTCTCCAGCATGTCTTGTATGGTCTTCATTTGCACTACTTTGGTGGTGGAATTTCAAGATTATTTCTAGCAGTTTGATTACATGTACCAAGTTAGTAACCTTCAGTCACTCACTGTAATAATCAGAGCCATATCAAGCACTTGTGTATGCAATAGCAAAGTATTTCTTCTTCTGTACTTAATGTTTAATAATATAAGCTAGTAAGTTGATAAGAAATTACTGATTCTACAGGCTGATATGAAAGACTGGATATTTTTTCTTTATTTGCATAATAATTTAATAAACATTTTTAACAAGCTTGTAAGGAACTGAGAGCCATGCCAGTGACAAAAATGTTATTCCATACCATGTCGTATTGCCAATAACGGCATAAGATTTATTTAGATATGGTGTGAGGCACCACAGCACAGGACGTTCTGTAACAGTTTGACGAATGAATTGGTTCTCTTCTGATCTGAGCACTTCAAAAGATCCAATTTGTGGAGCTAAGTTAGATGGTTCTTGATAAAGACTGTAGCCTGAAATACAGATAAAAGATTATGATTATAATATCTAAAGTAATGTATGAAATGTAAGGTGTTTTTAATCAAGGGACACTGATTAAACAATTAAATGAATAATTTTACTTATCAAATATGCAATCACAACTTCCTGATTTGCAAGTTGATTCTGAAATGAATAAATAAATCTGAAGTGAGACAGAAGACAAAGACATTGAGCGCAATTAGCAAAAGATGCTGATTGAGCTAAACCTTCGAACATCTTGCATATTCAACTGCATATTCAATATCTCACCAGGATTCAGCTTACAGATGAAAAAATTTCCACCAGGTATTAATATCATAAATTATTTAACATGGCAAACTCTGTATTTTGGCAAGAATTTCCACCTTTAATTAAAAGCCAGTGCAACATAACTGTTCTTAGCTGTGATCATCTTATTTGAAAAGAAGTCCTGACCCGTCATTCATTTTAGTGTGTCCTTGCCCTCTGTGTAATCAACACAATAGAAACCAGTCACAGTTAATATTCTTTACAGACCTTCAAAATCATCTTTGTAAGGCAAAGGGAAAGGCTGAGGCAGAGGAGGCAAAGGATGGGTTCCTTTATGTCCACCTGGAAGAGTGGTCAGTGTGAAGACTTCATCAAGCCCAAGACTTAATGTGGCTTGACCATTTTTGAACTGGTTCCCAAAAAACGAAAACAAAACAAAACAAAAATGTTAAAATTAAAACAGCACTAGCAAAGGGTTATAATAACGTGAATGTTAGGTTCCATAAGTGAAAAAATCTCAACAAGCAGATATCAAAAATTTCTCCTTCACAACTTCAACAGTCTATTTGAAAAGAAAGCAAAATCATGAGAAATCAAGAATTTATTATAAGATGAGATGAGATAAGGAAGACTGTTTATTTTCAAGAAGAAATCTCTATCACAGACCCTGAATAAATGACATAACACTAAAATCGAACACAGTACACTTAAATACCACATGTAACATCAAAAACAAAACAATACCAAGAACCATTCATGCAGCCTAAGAGGTATATTGTTGATGATAGAAATGAATTTTCATTAGTTTTCAATAACAGTGATCATTCACCTCTTCTGGTATATTTTACTTGACTGTAAAGTAGGTAGGTTGAATCATTCGCCTTAATAAAACTCAATAACATATGCAGAGTGGTAAATTCCTATACAAAGAGATCTACATTCAAATTCTAACCCTCGTTTTTTAAAAAAAGAAAAAAACAGATTACTTGTCTTTAAACTATAAAGACTCACTCATATGTCACACAAAATTCATAAATCTTACGATGCATTTATGAGTTCTTACTTTAATGGGCTCTATCTTTTGAAACATAATGGTCTTGGCTCCATCAAAACCCAGTTTGCTGTACCAGACATTCAGCTGTTCAATTTGCGCCTGCAAAAAGTAGATGAATAATTTCCAAAACTTACCGTATCATTTTCAGGACGGATTATATAACCACTAAAATTTGAAAACGTAATCTTTTCAACAAAAACATTACAGACAGAAGAAAAGAGTCTCATGTATTTGCTTCAATAGTTCACAAATATCTCTGCTGGCAAGCATTTATCTCAATCAATCTCCATGTTGGTGGTTTTTCTTAAATATGAATAGATGGGAACAGGAGGAGTTTGCTCATTCAGAGCTCTGAACAGATTTTGATCAACAGTGAAAATTTCAATAACTCTGATAAACATTTTGACCAACTTTGATGAATATTCTACAGACCACTGGCAAACGCTTTTCATAAAAGCAAATATGTCCCACAAATTACACTTATGGCAGGTAATTACTGTTGTTCGTTAATTGCATATAAACCAAACATGGTCAAACCTGTTTTACACAGAATACATAAAAAATAGCCCCTTCCCTATGTCCTGTGTGAATTTCAAATTATCTTACAAATAAAACTGCTCTTAAACATTCACATCTATGTCCATATTAGTAAACTTTTTCACCTGGTCTTATACTGAACACATTTATCACAGACAAAGTATCCAAGCCGTGTGCCTAGCTTGGTTCGAGGATTTTAGGTTGAATCTTTACCTAATCATCAAAGGCAAATCTGAATGGTTCATTGTAATTTTAGACACTTCATATCAACATAATGATGTAAACTAACAATTGAAATGTAAAAGGATAGCATTATTTAAACGAAGAGGTGTTCTGGACATGTACAGCAGTGCAATATTTAGCCCTGTTTAAAAACTACGTCAATGAACCACATGCAGACAGGAAACAGTGGCAACAGTATACTTACAAAACTTCCTTCCAAAGTGACAGTCACATTCTGAGGCTTCACAGTGTAGGGTGGGACATGTGTGATTAAGCATAATGAATGATTATGGGTCTGTGAAAATAAAAATACACAATAATAAAAATAAACACTTCAAACAGACAGTACAGAAAATATGGAAATGCAAGGAAAGGCATTAAAGAAAAGAATTTTGCTTTGTTTCGTGCTCATCAATTTATATACCATCAATTTATATACCATGAAAAAGAAAAACATTCGCATGGAGGATGAAAATATGATGAAACATCTTTTGACCATAAAATATAATTGACATTTATAGACACGATAACAAAAAAAACATTAGTTGCATCTATGAAAAAAAAAAAAATAAGAAAGGAAAAGGAGATATAGCTTTTTACAAATATCTGAGTCTTGATAAGGCAATATGTATAGATACAAGACCAGATCATGTGTGAACAGCCAACACATAGATAAACATATACAGTGGAACCATGGTAACAACTGTTGGGACCAAACTCGGAAGATCAGGCTGAGCATACTATCAGGAATCAACCACTTTTCTTATGCTGATTTTCCCAAGCATGGAAAAAAAAAAAGGCTAAGGAATACATTTAAAATAAAACAGAGCATACATGTACTTATTAGAAGAGTCAGAATCATAGACACATCATATATGTGTAGGGTTTCAGGGCAAAATGAGACATATCCAAAATCACCATTTAGAGAAAAATGACAATTTGTTCTATTGTAACTAATACTGTAGCATTAAGGACTAGAATTTTCTGAAGACTTTCAGGACGGATAAGTGGCGTTTGGTGAAAAAGAAAGTCGTTACCATATAGCACATCACCATTCCCAGTATTGAGGGGTGGAACGCAAAATTTTCAAAATGATGTTTGTTACGTTTTGCCTGAAATCCTTCGTATATTTATACGAAGGGTTTCAGGGCAAAATATATATTATGTCTGTGATCAGAATACATATACTAATACCAATGACAAAAGACCAGACACTCCCTTTCTCGCATCATTAAAAATTGCGTGCACAGTGGCACCCCCTCCTAGTGTGTATACATTCTTGTTCACGTCATTAAAAAATGCATGCTGCACCGCTTGTGTTAGTTATTTTGTGTTCATGGTCTGGATCAATTTGTGCTTTAACACATCTTTCTGGATCTTTCATGGTAAAACAAAAACAAAACAAAAAAAAAAAGAAATGACATGCCATGAATCTTATAAATTTGTGTAATCAATGCCTGAACACACTGCCCTCCTCTTCTTCGTTTCATAATTGCAGCCATTGTCGTTTACATAACAGACGGTAAATTCTCGACATTTGGGCACGCTGCATGTCAAAGTAAACACAAAGCTGCCCTAGTGTGGGGTGTTATTGGTATAGTGTCTTTATTAATACTGATGTTTGCCTATTAACTCTTTCCGTGCCAATGAACGATATATCGTCGATATTGCGGGCCGCCATTGTGCCAACAAACGATATATCGGCAATATAGTGCTACTGAGTTTGTGCGACGTTTACAAAGAGATAGACACTTTATCGGTTAATTTCGGAATGATAACTCCTGTGTACTTCCTTTCTCAGTCTTTTGGCGTGTGTTTCGAGTTGCGAAATTGTTTGATAACGATAAAAATCAGTGCAAAAACAAATTACAAGTCGTTGCTAAGGTAACCTAGTAATGGATATGCCCACTCCAGGCCCTCTCAGAGTTCTAGACCCTTACTTCGACGAACTTTGTCAGAAGATCAAGCACAGGAGCTTGTTTTTCACGGTGTTAGTGATGATGAAGAAGGATCTGATATCGATAGTCCAGATGATAGAGCCGACAAGGATTATGAAGTAGACTCAAATCAAACAAGTTCTGTGCTCATTTTTCTTTTCTAAATAGATCTAGATATATCTAGATCTAGATCTACCTCTAGTAGAGGTAGAGGCTCTACTGTCTTTTTTGTATCCTATTCTTATTCTCCATTCATTATGCATAGAAGTTAGAACCAAAGTTATGATGATTTTACTGTGGTCATCATATACTTTTCATGTGTGCATTCAAATATGGCCTGGCACAAACGTGGAAACCCCCTTGGCATGGAAAGAGTTAAGTAATAAGTGTAATCCACATACATGCATTGCATGGTTCCACTCAGCCAGTGCGGAAGTGAACATATGTCTTTTAGAAGAGTTATGGTTTTTATAAGCTTTTCAACCTCCTGTAGTGATAGATCTAGTTATCTCAGCTGTCCACAACCGTGTTCAAAAAATAATATAACACTATTGTGTTATGTGAATAACACTATTGTGTTATGTGATCGATTTAAGCTCAACTTATTGAGCCCAACATATTAGTTATTAGGACTAGACTAGTCTAGCTCGGCCTTCTAGTTATGGCAGCCATCTTGAGTAACGGACAGACTCATAAAGACTTCGTTCTAAATGGCACACATAATTATTTGAACAGAGATTTATGATATCGGCACACAGATCTAAAGTGTTTAAATTCTCAACTGACAGGCTGGAAACCAAAGTCATTTCTTCGATAAAGCCGCTAAATCCCTACCTCACTGCAATGACTGAAGATCAACCTTTCCGGAAGAGAGTGGGTATGAGGTTGTGACCCATGCGCCAATATATAACTGCGCAGACTCCATTCCTCCCCCCCCCCTTTGTACTTCCCGTCCCCTCCTGAGAATTATCTGAAAGCTGAGTCACTTTTTTTTTTAGCTGTGTGTGCGTATTTTAAGGTTATGTTTTCATCGCCTAACATAACATAATCATGGCCATACAGTGCTTGACTGTGGTCAGATATTTTATTAGATTTATTATAATACAATACCTAATACGAGAAGAGACCCACGGCCTCCATGGAAAATGTTTTATAGATCAAGCCGTCACTGCCATGCGACTCAAAATGTATGGCAGGCATCGGCACCAAGACGTTGGTATTTTGGGTGATAAAACTGAATGTTACTTGTACTATGTTATTCAAGAGAACGTGTTTTGAAGGCATCTTTTTTTTTTTTTTAGAACTGCGACTTAGCTTACGTACCAAGCGTGCGCACCTCGGTGTTGATATTTTGGTTGATTAAACTGAATGTTACTCAAAGAAAACGTTTTTTAACCCAACTATCGAACGTATGATTCGGATCAAACAGCCTCGCGAGTTCATTATTCAATTGTTTTCGTATTTTTGGAATAACATCAAAGATAATAAGCTTTTTTCGGGTTCATGTACATAGAAACACAGATCCATATGCAAGAATGTTGTGTGCCAAATTTCATATCGATCTGTTCAGCAGTTTTCGAGTCTATAAGCTTATTGTGTGTTTTCTTGAAATTTTATAATATATATATTATTATTTATCGAACGCACAATTTGGGTCAATCTCGCGAGTTTACTATTCAAATATTTTCGCTTTCTTAGAATAATGCCAAACGTAGTAATTTATTTATTTATTAGCTTTATGTAAGTAGGAAATACAGATATTTAATTTAAGCAACAATGCTGTGTGCCAAATTTCAAATGGATACGTTCAGCAGTTTTCGTATCCATAAGTATAAGCCTATTGTGGGTTTTATATAAGAGAACCCATGGCCTCTGTGTGAGATTTTTTGAATAAACAGACCCCCCTCCCTCCGCAGGGGCCCGGGGTTTATAAGTAAACCTCTGCTCCTACCTGCAGTCGGTGTAAGCCCGCCATCGGTGGGGTGTCTCCTATGGAGTGCCATCTTCGACATTCCAGGGGAGAAATCTCTTCTCTCTCTCTTTCTCTCTCCTTGCCCCCGTCTTCTGTCCCGCGTTCTTTCCTCTCTTCTTCTTGGCGTGTAAATGTATCTTACCGTGTTTGACACAAATAGCCGTAATCGTGCTGACATCCCTTCACAGTAATAACCTTGAATCAAGCAGTCTCGCGAGTTTATTATTCAATTATTACATTACTGCATTTATTGTAGAATAACGTCAAAGATAATACGCTTAATGTATAAAGAAATACAGATCCATATGCAACAATGTCGTGTGCCAAATTGCAGATGGGTCCATCCAGCAGTTTTTGAGTCCATAGGCCTATTGTAGGTTTTCTTGCAATTTTATGATATAGACATATAATACATGTATAATAATAATAATATATATTTAAATTCTTACGGCCTGTTTGGTGGGTGCGTGTCTAAGATTACATTTCGGTATTTTGCTCTCGTGTTAGCACTCGATTCTGTCTGTTAAACTTGCCGAAGTGTGTTTACTATTGATTGTCTGTCTGCTTCTCTATTTTCTCGAACAAGCATGGGTGATGGAACAGGGCTGCAGTGTGCCCTGACTTCACCCTTAAGTGAAATGTCAATTTGAATTAATCATGATGGAAGATCAAAAGTTCTGACTTTTTTTTTTACAAATAAAATACATCCCATATACCTCCATTTCCTGTCTTCGCTGCACATTGATGATTTCATGAAGTATACAAAGATGACTGAACTGATCGAGTGATTGCCAATAATACGTTGCGATTAACTCTTATTGAAAATCAAAACAAAAAAAAAAAAAAAAAAGTAATACCACCTTCTCATGCAACAAAATAAAAGATATTTTAAAAACAAAGTTGAGCTCTAGTCTAAAATGAAAAAACAATAAGTGAACAAACTGCCGAATGATATGTGCACTTACTGGGAGAATAAGAAGAATAGGCTGAGATCTGCATTGACTCAAAATACGTCAATGAAAATTAATAATAATAATAAAAATAATAATAAGGAAAGAAAGATAGAAAGAAAGAAAGAATGAAAAGAAAGAAAGAAAGAAAGAAAGAAAAAAGAAAGAAAGAAATATGACTCAGAAGGTACTTCGATTACATAAATTTCATATTCTCTGTTACATCTTGTATCCTTACTGCTGTGTCGAAGAACAATGATTAGAGTACAAAACCATATCCCGTCTCGTCGCATGAAATGTATACCCAAAATTGTTTTTTTTTTTTTTTTCTGCTTTGAAAAAATGAACTTACAAAAATACAGTGGATAAATCGAAGCCACAAACCTTTGAAATGTAATTCGTTTCGTTCTCTCTACGCTTTTCAGCTATCCCCTGAATGTTATCCCCTTTTAACTGGTGCTTGTTAAATGCCTGCCCCGGAATATTATTCACGGGTTCAGGACTTGGCCTTTAACTGGTGCAGACTGGCCTTAATGTTAAATATAGCTAGATACAAGAAAAACGACCAATCATAGCAAAGCTATTTATAACACTAGACTAAGTGGTGTCCTCCCTTAGGCCTATATCCCGATATAGCACAGGCATTGAGGCAAGCCGAAAGGGACAGAAAATCAAAGAGGTCGCTCTTTGCAGAAGATCCATATTCCAAAACGACTTGGTTGAAACGCGGAAGAGAGCCTTAGCAGTCACATGAAAGCCGAGATAACCGTTGCTAGTCGAGCCAAGCAGAGACATATAGTAGAAGGACTGCCGACTCGACACGAAATAAGTTCCGATGCGCATGCGTTGATATCTTTGGGGACAAGGTCTTTCCGGTTTTGAATACCTGTATATTATAGATTCTAGATCTGGATATTTAGAGATCCAACCCTATTGATCACATAACACTATTAACAATAGTGTTATGTTATTTTTTGAACACGGTTGTGGACAGCTGAGATAACCACCACTACAGGAGGTTGGAAAGCTTATAAAAACCATAACCAT
>JBCAUA010108908.1:0-10069 GCA_038406235.1 Peronia verruculata
TAGATAGATAGATAGATAGATAGATAGATAGATAGATAGATAGATAGATAGATAGATAGATAGATAGATAGGCTGTTTGGAGATTATGTCATTTGGAAGAGGGATAGTCCATCTGCCGTATAATTTAATTATTTCAGCGATCACTCTCCCAAAGAAGTAGATTTTGAAAATTATGTTGTCCTATCTTCTATTTGCAAAAACAGTTGCTAAACACAAACGTTAGTTTTCTCCAAATGCAGAATACGGACATTGGGCAATAGAGAACTGAGCTCATGATTTATCGATCTTTTGCAAATTATTGGAATCATTCTTCAATTATTTTTTTTTTTAATCAACTGCTCACGAAGTCGGATAAAACGGACATGGAAATGAATCGCTCGGTAAATGCTCACGAAATAATTAGGGTCATTTTTTCCACTAGCGTCGTGACGGACTTGAAATGTCTTGGCATCAAGTTCATGTGATAGTTTTAGTGAAGTGTTGTCACATCCAAAAAGTTTTCTGTTTTTGGAAGTTTACTCCAAGAGTTTTATTATTCAAAATATTCGACTGTTCATTGCCAGGATGATAACTGTATTCTGTGCAAAGTCCAATCCATGTTTACGATCGTGACAATTTCTTTTGAGCTAGAATAAAATGCAGTTTGGCAACAAGATAGTAAAACAATAAGCGAGGAATATTTTGATCACGAAACTAAATATGAATTTGTGCTTTTCAAATCTATTTGAGTATTATAAAACATATTACAGGATAATCAAACAGTTACAATAGTTTTATATATATAGGTATTGGTGGTGTCGGTGGCCTGGCAGTTAGGCCGTCGGACTCGGGATCTGAAGTTCCGGGTTCGAATCCTGATAGGTCCCGACATTTTGTCAATTTACATATATTTCCTAACTCCACCCAGGTTTGAATGGGTACCCGACTGTAGGCAGTGATTGATATTGTTAGATTGGTAAGGATTTGAGCACCTAACAGGCATCAGCCTTGTGTGCTTCCCAGGGAACTGAGAACGTTTATGAGTGTTTTCTTTGGGTCTGTCGGAGTAATAATAGATTGTAAAGCGCTTAGAGCCTGTAATTACGGGGATAAGCGCAATATAAATACTCTCTATTATCATTATTATCATGATACACATATGATTAAAAAGAATAATAATAACGGTTCTTTTAAAAAATGATCGCTAAACTTTAAGGCCATTGTGAGATTATGATTCACTGGCCTGTTAATCGCATGATACTGATACAGATCTTCCACTCTTTAGATCCATGGTCATATTTGTATGGCTGGAGCGGTTGTCTCTTGCAATGGCCTTGTTTTGTTTAAATGATTTCTTTCTTTAATCTCCCTCTAACAGAACATGACATAATTATTATCATTCTGTGTCGTCAACAAACGGCTAACCTCGCATCGATTTACGCACAATGTCCTCGGCCTCAGCGCTAGGCAAGCAGTGAAGCGGAACAGCTACAAACAGGCTGTGTTCAGTGTAGCGTTGACGAGATAGCCACCCTGGAGGAGGTTGAAAGGCGTGTAGAAACCGCAACTTACAGTTTCTAGTGTAATGGGAGATCGTTGTGCTTAGTCCTTTTACTTTCCTTTACCAGACAAAAGAGGGATTGAATATGTAGTGTGTTGTAAAGAGGGAAAAAATCACCTTTGAGCCCTTTGCTTGAAACATACTCTATGAAAAATTCAAACAACAACAACAAAAAATTATGATAGATGATGTCTTTTTCTTATCATTATAATTTTGTCATCTTTTTCTTGGCGACCAGTCTGTCAAATGGCAAGCAGCAAAAAGATTTTTTTTTCCTCGATTCACTGCTTGCTCAACTTATCTTTTGTGTGGTAAACGGAAGTATTACAGCCGGTCAAAATTATCTCCCCTTACACATTCCTCTTTTGGGAGGGGCAGATAATCTGTGAAATGATCGTCCATTTACAAAACAAGGCGTTAGCTCGGCTTGCTGGAGGTTTTGCTGGAGGTTTTGCTGGAGGTTTTGCTGGAGGTTTTGCTGGAGGTTTTGCTGGAGGTTTTGCTGGAGATTTTGCTGGAGGTTTTGCTGGAGGTTTTGCTGGAGGTTTTGCTGGAGGTTTTGCTGGAGGTTTTGCCGGAGGTTTTGCACGATGTTGTAATTGCCAATGGAGCTTGACAAAATGATTTCTGGCCCAGAGATTGCGCTATTGAACCTGTTTATCAGTACCAAACCATACACATAGGAAAAACATGGGTTGTTTTTTAATGCACCTGTTATTTTCCTTTTTCAGACACAAAGCATGTTGAATAAGCGTTGTAAAAGGGAAAGGAGGGGGAGGGGGTAGTGGGGCTGAGTGTGGTGTTTGCTTATAGCGCACATCGTGGCCATAAGGAAAATGTTTGGTCTTGTTGTCACATTTTTTTTTTTTTCGGTTTTAAGTTTTCACATTTAAAAAGTGATTAATTAATTAACTTTTTAAATCCGATTTTCAAATGGGGAGAGAAAAGAAAAAAAAAAGACTTTTGTAACATAATATGGACCCACATACCAACAGGTCATTCAGTCCATCAAGAATTTCTACCACTCACCTGCCTACCTGCCTACCTACCTATCTACCTACCTACCTACCTATCTACCTACCTACCTACCTACCTACCTACCTATTTACCTACCAATCTATCTACCTACCGACACCCACCAACCTATCTACCTACCCTCCTTCCTACCTACCTACCTACCTACCTACCTATTTACCTACCAATCTATCTACCTACCGACTTACCCACCAACCTATCTACCTACCCTCCTTCCTACCTACCTACCTACCTACCTGCTTATCTAACTACCTACCTACCTATCTGCCTACTTATCTATCTGCCTGTCTGCCTATCTGTTCACCTATCTATCAATTTACTTATCGGCCTACCTACCTATCTGCTTATCTACCTATATGGCTACATACATGTTTGCCTTAATAGTTATCTGCCTATTACCCAGCTGTCTACCTACCTTCTACCTATCCATTAAACACCTACCTATCTGTCTACCTATTTTCTACCTACCTACCTGTCTACACAACCAGAGTGCCTAGTCTGAGCGTCTAATACAGTCGTCTTCCTAGGAAACTCAGAATATCTGTGAGTCTGTGTTTTTTTTTTTTGGCAATCGGGGTAACAGCCTAGCAAACTGTACATAAAGGCTTGGAACCTGCACTCTCTGGAAATGAAAGCCATAAATTATGTTCTCTTTGTGATTGTTTTGTCCCTACACTGATGACGTGCAAATACTCTGGAGAACAAAAAGATCTCACAGAATAGAGCAAAAATAGTTTCTTAGATTTCGTGAGTTTGGGGAAAAGAGTTCAAGGGTGGTTGTTTGTTTGTATGTTTGTTTGTGTTGAGGTTTCAGGGCATATCAGCAGGATTACGGTTATATTGAGTCAAACACGGTAAGATAGGTTTACACGTCAAGAGGAAGAGAGAAAAGAGAGCAGGACAGAAGACAGGAGCAAGGAGAGAGAGAAGAGATGTCTCCCCTGGAATGTTAAGGTTGGCATTCCATGGGAGACATCCCACTGATGGCGGGCTTACATCGCCTCCAGATGTTGTTGTTTTTCTTAAGCCTTTCAATAATAAGAGACAGGATTATCTCGGCTTGTAGAGGTTGCCAGTTTTTGCTGAGAAATTTTGTGGGTAGAACTTTGGAATTTGGGAATTTTGACCGGACAGCGGCACTCAGGCCTACTCTTCCATCGATTTTGAACTGCCAAGGGATCTTTAATGTGGGTAACGTTATCCAGGTGGTAGCAGGGAACCTACTTATATACCCCGGGCCCCCGCGCGGGAAGTTCAAGGGTCAAGTTCGCTTTCATTGTAAGGGTGTGCAAAGGAGGTAAAGGTAGTGAAGCGAACACGACAGTAAAAACAACAGCTGTCGTTAGTGTTAATGTTGATGATGAGTTTTTCAGCTGCCGGTTCAGGTAGTGTCGTTTGAATTAGCTGGAAGAGTTGGAAGATGGGGTGGCCGGAGGGTGGAGGGGGGGGGCGGACAAGGGGTGAAGTAAAACCAGAGATAGAAGGAAAAAAAAAGGGTTTTGAGAAAACCGCGTTTAAAGTTTTTTCTTTAGTGAAAAATTGACATGAGTTTTGTTTTCGGCTTTCAGCCTCGACAAAGCCTTTTTGTACATACTGCCCCTCTTGTCTTGATTTCCATGACTCTTGTTGCAGTTTTTTTTTTTTTTTCTCTCTTTGGGCGTATCTTTTATCGAATTATAATAACCACTTTCGGATCCTTGAGGGCCTCTGTGTGTCCCCTATATTATTTTAAAGTTTAAACCAAGAGTGTTTTAACCTTTACCATGACATATAGTCGACAAGTGAGCTATTAGTAGTAGAAAGAAAGCAAAAGTATGTTACTTATAGAACGAGGAAAGTAATTTCAGAACACTTACATTGATAATTTGATGATCAGTTTTTCCCGCGTTATAGTGGTCATCCAGTGTCCATCCCTGGCACTGGAACTCGTGATATTGCTAGGAGAGGAGATATTCAAGTGCTTTTTGCACCATTTGCCTGTATATAATCAAATAGCGATGATCTAGGGCCTCATTTAGCAGCCAGGTGGAGTTAAATTTTGACTGACAATACGCTAGGTCTACCGTTGAATGACCATTGGTCAAACACGTTAGAATTGACAGCAACTCTTTGATACCATTTTAGACGTCGAAAAGGCAGTACTTTTAAGAGAAACAAAAGCTCAAAATCGCATTTTTCGGGCAAAACCCATATTTCAGGACGCCCTCCCCCCCTTTAGAAGCCTATCTTTATTAGCAATTTTAAAAATGACCTTCGGGACCCCCTCCCCCTTGTGCAAAAGGCAGTCTTTTTTTATGTGTATGAAAGGATATGAAGACTGGTTCACGTAAGGATATGAAGACTAGTTCACCATAATGCCATAAAAATGCCTTTGGTATCTCTGATCATTCACATATTTTCCACTGGTTTGTATGGATCTCTGACAAATGTATACATATTTTTTTCTGATTTGTTTTGTTTGTTTGTTGGTTTTTGACATTACGGAGTATCTAATTGCTTGGTGCAAAGATAAGACAGTCCGTGCAAATTGAGTACATGAGCTAAGTTTCAGTCTTTTCACATTACATCTTTTCGGAACACAATGATTATATATAGAAAACACTGCCTCACAACATAATTCATACTGCATTAAATGTACCAAATTGTTCTTATAAGTGTCGAAATGTACATGTATATAAATTTAATGAGATATCGAAATACTAGAAGAAAATAAACTCCGATCTATCTGCCATGAATAAATTAATACATGTCGATTAAGAAAGAAAGGAAAGGAAGAAAGAAAGAAAGAAAGAAAGACAGAAAGAAAGAAAGAAAGAAAGAAAGAAAGAAAGAAAGAAATAGATATGCCAGGGGTGAATAACAACGAAAAAAAAAAAATGAGGGAAAAGTCTTGGTTTGGGATATGGTACAGTTGATACCGGTATTTCGGACTAAGCTTATATTTGCGAGTTCTATTGTCACTAAATAAAGATTATCTAAATGTCCCCCTCTCTATCTCTTAACCCAACACTTTGTTTTGATGAGTAACGTTGTACGTGGCGTGAGCCATTCTAAGTTCCCTTCCAGGTCTGAAAGGCAAATTTTCACTCTACACTCCCACCCCATCCCCTCAATTTCCGTAGCTACAGATCGATTAATACGATGGGCTGTCATGCATCATGCCTGAGAAAATTTAAGGACGGGATAAATGTTTTTAAACATGTTTGATTATGATTGGCGGGGGACATACATATGGGCCTAGTTCTATTTCACGTCCATGAAGTTAGACTTAACAGCGTGAGATTGAAAAACGAAATGTATACTGAATACTTATCAGCTAATATCAGTTCGAAATGATCTTACATCATACATGTACAGTATCTCAGGAGATAAACCGTGACCACTTAAGTGGAGTCTTCTTGATTGATGTAACGTAGCCAACAGGTTCTGTCGGTCTGTGTGTTTTTAATTAATTAAAATGCCCTTGACTACTATACCCTTTTATGTCTGAATCAGTGATTCGTTTCACCAGTCTGCTAATAAGCTGTGGAAACTTTCTAGTATCCTGACAGGATAAATATTGAGAATGAGTAGGCACAAAAAGTGGTTAGCATCGACTGAGCTATCAAAGTCAGTTTTTTTTTTTTTTTAATATGTTGAAATAATGGGCTTAATTAGCAGTAGGCCTAACAGTTGTGGTGGTAGCAGAAGAAGTAGTAGTGTGGTCTAATAGTAGTAGGCCTAGTAGAATTAATAATGGTAGTATGTATAGTAGTAGTAGTAAGCGTAGTAGTGGAAATAGTAGTAGTAGTAGTAGCGGTGGTAGTAGTACAGGTAGTAGATCTAGCAGTAGGCCTAGTGACCATTGAAATTTAGTTTACTTCGACTGTGCTATCAAACATTAGTTTTTGTTTTTGTTTTTTAAAAATGTTATTATTATTAATTATGCTGAGGAGCCATTACCTGCGATTTTTGTCCGTATTCACTGTTCAGCGATAGTCAGCCTTACAACTTACAGTGCCTTACTTTATCGAATGCTTAAATGCGACAATGGTTTGTCTTGTTTTGGAGTCTAGCCTTTCCTTTTACATTTTAAAGCAAAACTTAGATTTTGGACAATAAACAAAAACTACTTTATAGGAATGATTGTTTTGTACGTGTCCGTGCGAGCTTCGATTGCCATCTCAACACCAAAATGCATACTTGTACTAGTCTACTGCTACTATCACTGCGAGGCACTCTCACCAAGGAAAAGTTATTGAGAGTCTACCTCTGACCTACATCAGCTGGGCTCTTGGTTATCATAGACATAATAATCTCAACCACAGACTATAAATTATTATAATAAGTAATGTTGGTTATAGCCATGACTGCAGACTTGATACGTATAGTGTGCTGGACAACATTTCATTGGAGAACAACATGATGATGTTGGTGGTCATTGTGTTGGCAAACTGAACAGATATTATATATATAGATCTAGATATCCATGTTCAGTGTCAGACAAACCAAAATGATTAAAAACAAACAAGATTAAACACAACACATAGAATTATTAGTGGGTTAGAGTCTATCAGATAGCCTTTTTCAGTTTGGTATAGCTTTCTGCAGATAAAGTATAAAATTGTTTTGGAACTCAATGAAACGCATACCGATGGATTCATATAAATTTGACAATGCGATTAGTTAATTACTTAAGTCTCAATACCATTAGAAAGAATGATTCTTGTCTTTTTATTTAGTTCATGATATCCCCAAGCTTGGATCCGAGAGCTAAGTTACAAAGGCTTCAGCTACTAAAGCGCTCGTCACCCTGAAAAAAAGACCCATACCGCCTGGAACAGTGAAAATCAAGATCATGCCGCTGGACACTAAGTCAGTAACCTTGCAAGATGTGAAAGAAGCACGAGAGCGGATCAGATCATTCACAATGCACACTCCACTCGTGCCCCTCAATTTTGAACACACAAAATGCAAAGTTAGTAAGTTGGCACTTGTGTGTAAGCAAAAATAAATAAATAAATAAATGAATAATTTTATCAGAAATTTAGATTTGCAAACTTATATATTTTTTTTTTAATGCTGCAATCATATATCTTAAGAATTGTCTTATCACGAGCACAGAGATCATGTTTCATGAATTATTAGGCCTATGTTTTGAAAGTGGCTGTCCTTAGGGAGATAAATCAGGGATTAAACGGAACCATTTGTGATACATGTAAAAGTTTGCAAGTATACACTGATGTCAATTATTCTACTTTTTGTTTAGTAGTAGGCCCCTCTATGGTATGTTTTTCTCTTTGTGTTTTCTGTTTGTAAATGTTGAACACTGATATTGGAAGTATTAGTAAATTTATGATTAACGTTATTGATCATTTACATTATTTTTTCTGTATAAGTATTCCAAATGCACTGCTTTGCTCAGGGGTATAAAATACTTTCAGGATGCTACTGGCATGATGGACTGTGTGTGAAATCTAGTTCGTGATGTTTAAGTTGCAAAATACAGGTGTAATTATTTCGTCAGATATATTTGAAGCTGGAAAATCTTCAGCCTATAGGTTCCTTCAAATTACGAGGTGCATGCAATGCTATCTCCACTTTACCGCCTGCATCTGTTACCAAGGGTGTCTACACAGCTAGTGCGGGCAACTTTGCACAGGTTTGTTCAATGTGGGAAAGAACTTTGAAATTGACTGTATAGCTACATGTATCTTTTAGTTATTTTTTAAAAAGATTAGAACAAGTACATGTATATGAGAGAGAAATCTTCAGAAAACTGCCATCCTTATTTGTTTTATTTATGGAAAGTATTTAAAGTGCTTATGTATGGCATAAGTCAAGAGCATGAAGGCATGAAACAGATTTGTTGATGCATATCAGTCATGTTGCATGCTGAAGTGCATTAACTGTGTTGCCTACTAATACTATCATGAGTTCATCTATAACATCATTGTCATTTAGCAAAAGTTCAAAGGAACAATAACAATACATAAAAATGTCCCAATGTTAGGTTTATTTTAGGTTCATTTAGGCCTGATTAATGACCATGTAGACTGACTTGTATCTAAATGATGTCTTTGAGCATAATGAAATGAAAACCACATGTATCAGATCTATTGTTGTCTTTGTTTTTTTGATGATGCCAGGGTTTAGCGTGGAATGCCAAACAACAGTCATTGCCTTGTCAGGTGATAATGCCTGACCATGCACCAGAAGCCAAGATCAAACCTACTCTTGCCTTGGGAGCAGAAATAACCAAAGTACCCTTTGATCAATGGTGGGAAGTCATTGTCCAGTGCAAGTATGAGGACTTTTCTGGGACTTTCATCCACCCAGTAGCAGAACCATCTGTCATTGCTGGTGAATACATGAAAATCTTACTTAAGACCTCAGCCGAGCAAAAGTATTGTTTCAATACCAGTGAACTATACCAATATTTAGTGCTGAAATGGAGAAAAATGTTCTTTTTAACTTTTTCTTTCAGCTCTCCATCAAATATAGATCTACTATGTTTTTTGTTGCTCCTGTTGGTTTCACCAAGCAGTAAAAAAGACATACAGTAATGGCATTTGTCAGTTGAAACTATAACAAAGTGTTTATTTCCTTTGCATATAATCTGTTTAGACTTGCATGCATTTTCTTATGATATTAAATGTTTGTAAATGTTAAAGCAATCAATCTGAGATATATAAGTGTAAAAGTAGGAGTCCGTTTTATGCTTTGAGAAAGAGAGATAATAATGTCATTATCACATTCAAAAGTTTCCCAGCTGGCCATACTTAAATTAAATCATGCTTACATTTTAATATTGTTTTGTTTTTGCTCTTTAAGGAAATGGAGTAGTCGGTCTAGAGATATTAGAAGACCTGTCAAAGGTTGATGCCATTGTGGTGCCATTTGGTGGCGGTGGGCTATCTTCAGGCATAGCCATAGCAGCCAAAGGTCTTAATCCCGAGATAAAGGTTTGCATCTGGTAGATTGATATGAAAAAAGAAACGTATTATACTATTATCATTTCTTTTTGATTGTTTTATACGAAAATAAAGTGTAGTGGTAAATATAGGATATAATATTCCTTTCAGGCCATTGAATGCATTCCTTTCTTAGTATTTCATCAACACTCAGTGTCACCTTTGTCCCTTTCTGTTTCAAAATGTTAACTGATTGGCACTAGTGATAGAATGCTAATTTATCAGAGCAAAGGAATGACAACAATGAAAAATAAGTTCATGAAAAGTTAACTGGGAATTCTCTTTCCATATTTCTATAAAGAGTTTGTAATGCCAGTCTGTTGTTAAAGATTATGTCATTATGAGAAATGAAGAAAGAATTCTCTTGTTAAAGCGCTTCACTGCTGAGTTGTGTTGTCTCGTGCAAATTTTCGGCGTTCTACGCCTTCGTCAGGCTCTTGACGATGTTCGTTGAGAAATTACTGGCTTATATATTGTGTCGGGTAAGGAGTGGGGGTGAGGGGGGGGGGGGGGGGGGAGGTTGTGAGGAGGTTCAAAATAC
>JBCAUA010108919.1:0-10068 GCA_038406235.1 Peronia verruculata
TTGGTGTGAGCCTCATGAAACAATGTGTACAAATAAGGCAGGAGTTGGTAACGGATGCGCATGATGTCTCTAGAAGCGTCAGCAACATCACCTCCCATCTGTCCAGGTCCTTGTTTCTGGTGTGTAAAAAAACACATAAATCAGAGAACTTCCTTTGGACCCTTTACTCAAAAGGTGGGTGGAGGGAGGGGGGCACTGGACATTTTCATAATATTTCACCCACTTATATTCTATGACAGAATTACAAAATATTACACAAGTTTTTTTTTTCTTGTTGTATTTTGTATACTCTAAAAAATGTTTTTGAACGGAAAAAAAAGCCTTTTTGAAAATTCATTAAAAGAAACAACAATCAATGAAACCTTGATTTGCTTGAGGATTTTTTTAGATACTGGATTTAAGGGGGGATGCAGGTCCTGAAAATGAGGTTTGGGGTCAAAATATGAAATCAGGTCTTTGCTATTTTCAGACATTTTGGCCTCTTCGGAAATGAGAGAATTAATAGTAAAGGCCAGAAACATCTTTTTCTATGCCCCAAAACAGCATCAGAAGGTGGTCACCCTCACTATTTTTTCAGTCAATTTTTATATCTCCATTGAATTTATGAGTTTTTGGAGACAATTTTCATCCACAACTATAAACATGCCACCCATCGTGTTACATATCATAAGAAAGAAAACTCTAATATGTTATATGAATGATAACTGACCAATGAAATTTACTTGGGACATAGAACTGCCCTGAACTGAGGCATAAGTTATGCATCTTCGTGGTCTTGCTTCTAAGCACAGTGAGGTCATGACCTATTTTTATCTTGGCTGAATCCACCACTGCACGTACAATGTTTTGGTTTGCTCGTTGACTGTTGTCAACTGCTGTGTGTGCTGACTGGTCGAATGTTGTTTCATGTAGCCTCATTTGTTTTATTGTTTTGAAAAGAAACATGTATGTGGACCGTTATATCGTTTAGCAAATGCAAGTGTCCTTCCTGTCCATGATAATTACACAAACCTTACTGACTTTTCAAGGATACCAAGACCCAAAAGACAGTGAGCACATATGAAAAAAGCTGCTCAAGGACAGTGGACTACTGCAACTGCAGCAGTAAGTAGTGACAATTGTTTTTTTTTTTCATGTGCATGCTAGCTAAGTCTACAGAACTGGCTTGTCCTCACTATTATACCTCGCACCGCCTGACCCCTAGGAGTCGTACAGTAGTTACTATCGCTCGCAGACCTGTGCGTTTGAGCTATACTTTGACCCCGGACTAGTTAGCATCACAGTCTATATGAGCAGTGGTAGGCAGGAGAGAGGGTGTTAATATGTGTGTGGTGAGTGGGTGGTTGGAAAAAGATACGTGTGTATGCATCCTAGTGTGTGTGTGTATGTGCATGTGTATGTGCAAGCAGTGTGTTTGTGTACATGCCAAGGTAAAAAAGAAAATCATATAAATAATTATGGCAACTTGTAACTGTTTATTTGTCTGATTTTATTCATAGCATTTGGAACCTGTTGCTACCTCAACACCTGTAGCAACACTAGACAAGTCAGTCAGAGCTGCAACAATACATCACTGATTCCTTTTACTGCAACAACATCACTTGTTGTTTCTACTACAGCAACATTTCTATCACAGATTGCATTCATATCAGCAGTATCATCACTACCGATGGCTTCCATGTTAGTAACATGACCACCACTGACTGCCTCCACATCAGCAGTATCATCAAGTTGAATTCCCAGTTTGCCATCACAGCAGCAAATGCTGAGTTCAACAGAGGGCCAAGTGCAATTGTCAGCATAAAAAAGATGGTAAGTTTTGATACCGAGTTCTATGGAACCAAATTCGCAAAGGCGAGAGAACGGAAGCGATCATCAAAATGTGTCGTTGAAGCAACAGCCTATGCCAAGCAGAGGAAAATGAGGGTTGAGGCAAAGGAAAAGGCCAGAGAGGAGAAGGAAACTGAAGAGGGAGGAAATGATAAAAACGTCACCAAAACTTTATGTACAGTTTTTTCCCTAAGGCTCTTTTGGGCTTCAATAAAATGCAATAACATTATTTTTTTAAATTTTTGTTCTCGTTTTTTGAAAGAAGATTGATTGTTTGATGAAAAATTGAGAAAAGTATACATCCATCAATACACAGATTTAAAAAATGTATAGGAATTTCCATATGACATAAATACAAAAAACAAATGCATTTTCCTTCTTACATAGTGTTGGTCTACTCATGTACAAAATTAAAAATGGTTAGATTCAGTTCTCTAAAAGCCTTAAGCTTTTCAAAAGAGCTAATTTTCAAGATACAAAATCCAATATGGTGGTGCTGCCATGGCAACTGGCAGTAAAACAAAAGATTTTTCCACACTTTCCCTCTATTTTGGACATGTTGAATCCAAATTTCAAGCTTAAGAAGTCCCAGACCCAAGCATTAAAAAAAATCACTGACTCCCAGGACCTGCACCCCACGTTAAAAATAACATGCAAAGTTTGGAACAATGTCATTTGGAAGCAATGGAGGGAAAAATGTTGAAAAACCAAATAAATCAAAGGTGGCAGCTGTTTCCATGGCACTAAAACATGCTAGCAAGCTTCCAAGGACATATTTGAATCAGACATACCGTTTACATATACACACAGTAAAATGACCTATGGTCAAAGGCAAAAAACAAAACAAAATGCACTAATGAAAGAAAATAAATTAGATTGATTTTAAGATGATTTCTACACTCTACACTTATTTTCTGTCTAAAACAGAGGATGATGTGTTGTTTGTAAATTTAAATAGATGTTCACTTTTCAGTCATAGCTGATGAAACAAGGCAATAACATAGTACAGTGGTCTCTGCCTAAGAATCTGGCACCCAAGAACCCGGTCCACCTAAGAGCCGGCTGTGAGATGGAATTTTTTCTCTATAATTTACCCCTCTAAGAACCCACTTCCAAATAAGAGCCTGGTGTCATGCCAAGGCACATAAGTACATATCGTAATTTCACATCATGATGTCCACTTGAGACAAATGCCCAGCAAATGTGCAGTGAAATGGGTATGAGGGTAGAGACAACAAGTAAACAAAGGAGTGGAAGTGATGGTTGATGTATGACTGCATAATCAGGCCACACTGTGGACTAACCCATAAGCATTTCTTTGTTTGACAACACGTGGGATGCATGTGATTGGCTGTATAGATAAGGAGATGTAAACTTTACCCTCCTGACTGGTCAGTTGTCTTGATACTTCAGTTGGTCTTTAAACACTTGAGTCACTCATAGTATGTGCAATTGTCAGTGGGATGGCAAAGCAATATGTTTTGGCAAAGCAATATGTTTTGATTTAACAATAATAACGCTATGTGAAAACTCACTCGAAGTTTAAACGCTGAGCATTATTGATTATTGGTATATTTATACACTAAAAAAGGTCAGGAATTGTTAGATATAATTACAATACCTGCATGGGGAAAAAAGCTGTACTTATTTACACAGACAAATCTTTAATTAATGATAACAATCAACATATCATAGTGGTGAAGACAATCTGTGGTCAGACGGGTTGCTAACTTTTCAATCTGCCAACAAACCCGTTCACCTAAGAATCCGCTTCTTTTTCGCAGACGATCGGGTTATTAGGCGCAGACCAATGTATATACTCACAGTATAGTCAAGTCCATTGTGATTTCTGCTAAATGTATAAAAAGCTCCCAGTTGCATCCATCTTTTACACAATTGGGTGGTGGTGTTTCCGAAAAAGCCACAAATGTCTGCTCCAATCTGAGAATTGGCAATGCTTCTATAAAACATTACAAAAAAAACGACTCATGTGGTCTGCAACCAAGAAAAAAAAAAGATATCACACCTACAGTAAGATCATGTGAATGAGGGATTTTAATTTGATATTATTAAGAATTAGCAAACAGGAGTTTCAATTGTTTGAGATTGTAGATATTATTTAAATTCTCTCTCCTATACAGTTATTCCATACAAATAATTTAATAATGAAGGATTAAAGATAAAAAAAATATGCAACAAAAATAAAAAACCTGATGCTGAAGTTTAGCAATTTTATAAACTGCATTCATAGAAAACAATAATTTTCACTATTTTTTGATATATTACTCTACAGAAAGTCATACTCACATAAGGAATACCAAAGAGGTTGAATTCCAGCATGCCTAAAAAAATAAACAAAAAAAGTTATCTTGGAATACTCTATCAGTTTTGCCCTCTGTTTATTTGTAATTCATTTTACTATTTTACTTCATTCAAATCCATAACCTTATTTCATCAATTTGCTTTCTGTCATTTGCCAGCACAGAAAATAACCTAATAATTGTGTTTAAAATGTTAATGCATGAAACACAGTTCTAAAAGTCTTTTTGGGAAAGAAAGATTCCTTAATGTCCTTCAAAGCTGAGATCATGCTGTAGTAAAATACTGACATCAACAACAACAATTTGTAGAGCAAATGAGAGAGAGATTACCAATGATAGAGCTGTACATGTCCTTCCACTGACTAACATTATCTCCTAACCAGTGACCAACATAACGACCTGAGCCAGGAAATGTGGATCGGCTAATCACAATACTTCTCTCTCCTGTGGCTTCACGGGCAGCTCTGAAAAAAAAAGAATAAAAAAAATAAAAGCAAACTCAAAGTCTGTCTTATTAACTATTCGAAATATCAGCTTATAACATGTTTAATAAATGAACAGAAGAATCTACAAAAAGTTACCCCTTACCTCTCCCTGTTCCCTCTTTCCTATCCCTCCCTCAGCCTCAAAAATGTACACTGGCACTGCTGCTTTAAAAGCTACATATTCCATATGCAAACTTACTCTAATGTAGTGTCAGATTGGCTCCATCCATATAAACTATGGACGTCATAATGTGTATACTCATCCTTGTTGCCCTGGACTGTGCTCATACAGATAGTTTTATCAGATAGTCTGCCAGATTGCCCTTCATTGTCCCAGCGATAGGCAGCCTCTGATATTGAGAGAAACAGTATAGCGTGTCATCATCATGTAATTCCATGTATTGTTCTTATCCAATTTTCTAAACAAAGACTGAATTCTTGTCAGTTTTTGTTTTATGTTACTTCAAACCCAGGATTCATATTAAGAGTCCCTATGATTTTTGCAGTTTCATGTTACATTGCTCTTCCATCGACTGCTGTGTTATACTGTCTCATGATTGTTGCTATGTGATGTGTCTTCTGTATCCAATATAACATTAGTAACATTAGTTACATAGTAGTATGTGAATGCTGAAAACATTAAAATGTCAATTAATCCCAAACGTCCATATTAAAATAATTTGGCATTTTTACTTAGATTCAAATTAAGAATCATCAAGATCATTTCCTTGTAATTTCATTTTAAATTGTTCTTGTCTGTTTCGTTCTTGCTGTGGTATATGTCTTTTACAACTGATATAAGTAAGACTGCTGGAAACTTTAGGATGTCAATTAATTTTCATGATTTATATTCAAATAAGTTCGTATTTCCTTTGCATTACATTCAATTATGCAGATTAGCATTTTGTTTATTTTCTTTTATTCATTATCAATATGACAATCCAATTATTTTTTTTTCTTATTGTAGTGTATGCCAGACATTTTCATCATGTAATGGAAAGTTGCATTACAAGCATGTTTTCATGTACTTATTTCAACTAAAATAATTCTGAGACAGATTTTTTGTTCTAAGAGCTCTAAGTAAAATGGCTGACATTTGTCTGGGTCCTTTACATACTTGGTCTGTAGGGCGGATCTTCCCATGAATTGGATGGACATTTGAGACTCCAGTAAGGCTTCTCATCCTCAGGCCAGTTAAATGGGCGATCCTCATTTGTACCAAAGCTGGCGGGTTCATTCATATCCTTCGGTCAGAAGAAAGGGATTTTTTGTTTGTTTTGTCATCATCACAGGCTATAAAATCTGGGTACAAATTTCTCCTTTTTGCATATGACATAAACAAACATTTTGTATATGAATTTGCTCTTATTAATTGTTTGAATGGCATATAAGTTTGGAGTCAAATTGATAACAAAATGTTGAGAATTCAAGGAAACTTATACACCAGGGTAAAAAAAAACAAACTTGCAAAGTAAAAAAACATATTACTGCATATGATATTTTAAATACTGCTTCTTATTTGATTGTACTTACAATCCAAAGTCCATCAAATGTCACATTATTTCTGGTTTTACTTACAATCCAAAGTCCATCAAATGTCAGATTATTTCTGTAATCAATTATCAGATTTTTCCACACTTCTTTCACAGAGTCTTTCAGGAAATCTGGAAAAACTGTCTTCCCTTGAGGCCATACCTGGGACCAAAAAAAAACAAAAAACGTTAAATTAAACAAAAATGAATAAAATAGTGTATTCTTCTGCAGCTGTTGGAAGTGACAGTGTGGCCTGTGAATCTCCTTACATCAATATTTTCTTTAACTATAGAACAGCACTTTAATGAAGAATAGTTACTGAGCCATCTTTATTTTCTTTGTTTTACATTCTCCTACTAAAATGCCATATGTAGCACAGTGAGGGTATGTTGATTACTTGTTTTACTAAATCTTGCATGCATGATCAATAACTTATGGCTATTGATCAATGAGCGTAAAAAAAAAAACACTGAAAAGTACTCACATAACCAAGTAAAGCTCCATCTGTATCTTGACTGTCTGCCGGCACACTCACATTACTGGCCCATTTAATATTGCCACCAATATTTTTCATCTCTTCATATGGGTGATAGTTGGTAGCATTGGACACCATGCAAGGATCCTGAGAACATCAAAATGAATAATGCTAACATCCACTAGTGATGTCATTTGTTGTCATGTTACATGACCTCCAAATTAGACAAGCATTTATTGAAGACTTTACAACCAATTTGACATTGACTTACCAAAATAAAAATAATTCTCATTCCCTGTTCCTGTAAAGTTTTGAAGTATCCATTCAAATCTGGGAATCGATCATGGTCGACAGTAAAAATCTTTTGGGTATCCATGTGATCAATGTCCACATATTGCACATCCTGAGAAAACAGAGAATATTCATAAAAGCCTTATGTGACATTCTTATAGCCCATTTAATTCAATGGCAAGTGATATCAGTGACTGACCTGTAGATTCTTTGTGCCTCTGTTCATTACTTTTTGCAAAAGCCCAATTTAAGAAATTGGGAGTGAAGAGAGAGTAGGATGTAGAACGCTGTAGACTATCTTAATCACTCCAAGATGTAAGTCTCTCTATTGATTTCTCTGTCAATTACAAAGTGAACTGTTGTTAAATAATTGCTGAGACTGCATGCTCAGTTGACTTTTCAGTTTTACCAACCACAATAGTTTTTGAAAACAGGAAATTCACTCATCAATATCAGTCTTCCAATTACTTGATTTTCTTTTCCGTTTTCAATAGCATGCAATTCTCTCAAAATAATTTGGACTTCAAATAATCCCAAACATTGGTTCTCATACAATTGGTGTGAGGATTAAACAAAAAATCTGATCTGTCTTACATGAGGAATGTCATATTTAGCTGTAGAATCCACTGCCTCTTTGAGATTTTCAATGTTGTTGTAACCATAACGACTCAGTTGAAAACCCAGCGACCAGTAGGCAGGCATTACAGGACGTCCTATTGCCTGTCCAGACGGAAATCAAAACATAATGTATTATGAATGAAAGTTAGAAATTTCTAAAATCTTAAACAAAAAATTCACATGTGGCACTGATGTACACACCTATAGTGAATTTAGTATGAATAAAATTCAACAAGTTTTTTCAAATGACAAAAATTACTATTAGTCAATTGGAGGTTGTTTTGCAGATTACCTGCCCCTCCCAAAAGAGGGACTCATGAAAATGGAGGTCATTTTGACCAGCCCTATCACTTCCCTTTGCCAGACAAAAAAGGTGTTGTGCAAGCAAAAAAAAATATCCTTTACTTCTTGTCATTCAAAAGACTGATCACAAAAAAAAAATTGAAAAAATTATAACAATAAGAAGAATACATTCTGTTTACATCATAATTTTTCTGGAATTTTTCATGGAGTACGTTTCATGCAAAGAGTGCAAAAGTGATTTTTTCCTCTTTGTAATGCTTGTTCAATCCCTCTTTTGTCTGGTAAAGGGAAGTAATAGGACTCAGCACAACGATCTCCCATTGCAGCACTAAAGTTATAATGAAGAAATGAAAAAAAAAACAATGGAATCTCCCCTCAACTTTGATAAATTGAAACTGTCTTTTGTTTACATCTACCAATGAAATCAAACAATATTATATGCATCTCCATATAAAACCATTTTCATGAAATCGATCATATAATTTGCAAAAACAGCTGCTCAACATAAAACAGACATTTTCCCCAAATGTGAGAAATGGAGATAGAGCAACAGAGAACTGAGCATGTGATTCACAATAAACATTAAAACACACACTTACTGGGATAGTACTAAAACGTGAATTTACCGGGAATACTATTCTACAAGTTTCTGAAATGACTAAATTTACTTTTACTCAATTGCATCCTAAAGTTATGATGAAGAAATGATGAAAAAAAAAAAAAAAAAGGTCAAGTAGACTCACTCCTGTGTACTGCTGCACCACTTGCTCAGGTTTGGGACCCATGAAGACATAAAAGTCTAGAATGCCACCAATTGTCCTGAAGGTTAGGCTTGGGAAATTGGTGACAGAATACTCTGTTTGATAAAACACATGCACTATTTTAAACTGCAAGTACAAATGGAAATTATTTTAAAATTTTATTGTCAATACTATTCATACATCAACATGCCCTTATTCTTTTGAAGGAGGTATGAAGAAAATGAAAGGGACTGCCACTTTAAAAATAAAAAATATGTATACATTTATATCAATTTTAATTCACAATTTGCATTCTGTTGTCTATCATATCATGCTTAAATAAATTTCACTACCAGCTACTACAAAACAAATGATTTAACATTAAGTCTTACCTTGTGCATTACTGTTCAACATAAATATACCATGAGTATTGCCCTCAGAATCTTCCACACATGTGTAAAAAGGATGGACACCATATAAATTGGCCATTTCCTGCAGATCAAAATGTGAAGTCTTATGTTAAACATTATTTTGTAAATTTTAGCACCCAACCTTTCTGCAGCATTTAACTTTTAAAAGTATCAAAGGTTTTCACTGCATAACTTATCTTTGTTTGGCTATCATAAGTCTTGGACAATAACATACAATATACTTACATCAAATGATGGTGGCTGGTCCCGTGAAAAGGAAGGCCAGGTTTTACCTGCCTCATGTCGGAATCTGCTATGGACATGTTCTCCTAGGCCATACACATTTCTGGATGGTAGTTTGGTGGTGATCTGAAGAAACTGATCGGAAAGTACTAAACCTCCAGGACCCATTCCAATATCCCAGCTGAAACAAAGTAGTAGTGTTAATGACAATGTTCTGTAAGGAATTAGGAGGCATTGACTTCATATTATTCTTGGTCTATCTACATTCACTCAGTTTCCAGCATTAGCAAATTGCATCAACACTGAAGTTAGCAGGCACAGAGACGAATCAAAAATTTCTCAAAGAACAAAATTCTTTCCTACCAATATGACATATAATGACAAATTTTCACTTTAAATATGACTAATGCTTCTTAAATTAATCAAACAATTCTTCTCAAATCTGTTGCTTGAAACATATAACATTTCACATATCCCACCAATTCACCTACATGACAGTGCCAGTGGCTTTCCGGACAATCTGGAAGGCAAAACTATGGTTGTTTGTCAATCTGACTTCATAAAGTGGAGATATGCTGGGTGTCACGGGTACATCCATTGACTTGGGGACCTTATATCTGTCATCACTGGCTGTGTCAAACTAGAAATATCAGAAGCACATTCATTAACTTTAATCAAATTCATTTCCTGACCTCTTAATTATTCATCATTTTCAGTTCTGTCTGACATAAAAAAAAAAAAAAAAAGAATCCCTTTGAAGTCCCAACAAAGAAATTTTTTTCAAGCCACAGTTAAGGACAATTTTCTATGTTTTGCTTT
>JBCAUA010108930.1:0-10068 GCA_038406235.1 Peronia verruculata
TGTTGTTGTTGTTGTTGTTGTTGTTGTTGTTGTTGTTGTTGGTGGTGGTGGTGGTGGTGGTGGTGGTGGTGGTGGTGCTGCTGCTGCTGCTGCTGGTGCTGCTGCTGGTGGTGTTTATGATTTGTGTTGTTTTGTTATTTTGGTCAGTATTCTGCTATATGCTTCATTTTATTTCTGAGCCGATCCTAACGAAATTTACTATACATCATTTTCACAGCAAATCCCCCCCCCCTCCCCTCTTCTATTTTGAATTAACAAAAGGAACAGTTATTCTTACAATAATAGCATCACATATTTCAACAGCTATGCAGCCCAGTTAGTGGGATTTTATCCCAGGCTATCCAGCAAGGCCACGCCCAACACCCCTCCCCCCCGCCCCCTCGCGCTCTCATTCCCCTCCAAGACTTTCCACCCAGCGGTTGTGAACCCCTGTTTTAGATAATCTCCCCGTTCCCACTTGAAGAAAGGCAGAAGAAGAAGAGGAAGAAGAAGAAGAGAAGGAAGAAAAAAAAAAAGAAGATTGACTTGGCAAACAGTGTTCAGGTTGGGCTAAACGACCAGACTGAATGCTGTGACATGACAAACGCAAAGAGTTGATATCCTAATAAAGGAATAGCGATAAGAGACCATTGAAAGGGGGCGTCGTCACCAGAATAGAATAGGGTCGTTGGCTTCATATGAAGTACCACACATTTTGGGGACGGGGATGTATGAAAACTTGTCATTTGTTGAGCATTAGTTATTCAGTTTTTTTATGTTCTCACATTGTACTTAGCTTATAATGGATAAATGGCCGGTCATATCCATCTCTGCGGTGTTTATGTCCATGAGATTTCAGATACGTACAACATACCCGCCAATGCTCTTACTTTTCTTCTTTTTCCACCAGCCTTTTCTGTGGTGAAGTGAACATTTTCTTCCTTCATTTTTCACATAATTTCCGACTCACACACATTAACCCACATCAGATCAGGGTTTGGGTTAAGGTTCAGTCTTCACTCTGTCGAAATAACTAGTGACGTCACTTCCGTCAACTGAATGAAAATGAGCACTATGACGTTACGATATATAAAAAAAGAAAGCACGACAACGGGACTGAAACGTCTCCGAGACGGATCCACAGTGTTCGCATCCTAATCGATTTAATGTTAGCCTTGGAGACCTTAGTGACGCCACTGGATAGTTGGACGGAACTGACACTTGAAAGGATCGGAAGGGATGTCGTGTGTTTGTACCCTTAGAGTAGCACATGAAGAAAGAGTTATGCAATAGGATAGAATATTGAGATGCACGTACTTTTCAAAGAAGAATTGAACTCTGATTTACCCAAGCCCTGTCCTAACTCACAGAAATCTCCAGCTCAGCAGGAAGATTCCCCAGACTGCTTGTCGAACGAAAACCATCACTTTAATTGGTGTGCATTTCCGGGGAAAAATATCATACTAAGATGATAGCTGGCAAAGACAAACCATGTTTTCATCATACAATGGAGCCGTAGATCTCGCTCTGGTTGTCAACCAAAGCTTTACCTAGTACTTTTCACACCTGAACGTTACCTGTTATAAACATGGTTACACCTAAATCTCGTCCTGCTTAATGCACCTTTTATGTTTCACCCTTGTTTTGTAAGTGGGTAACACTAATCAGCCAACCTCATTACGTGATAATAAGTATCGTAACATAGGCAGAATCCGCAGAGCTGAGGAGGCTGTTCTATTTAACTCACAGGTAAATATGATAATACTTTAATGATGCTTGCGGTCTTTAGAACAGTGTAAACAACTGAAAAATAGCATTACCTGCTGGCCCCATGTCAAACATTTTTACGATAAGCCTTATTTTGGCTGGAAATAATTCCAGGTTGAAACATTGAGACGTCTGGGTCAAGGTTTAACCATGAGAACCCCCATATAAAAAACCTTCGCTGCGAAGAAATTTGTGCGTTTATCCTATTATCTTTTCTGGTAAAAGTCAGTGCTATTTTGATCATCTGCACACTGAGAAACGGTGACATTGCCTCTGACGTTATTTTTGTTGTTGTTGTTGTTGTTGTTGTTGTTGTTGTCGTCGTCGTCGTCGTAGAACAGAATTGTTTGCAGTCAAACGTTACAGTTTGATAGATCATCTCAAAGTTGTAGTCCTGATAATCCTGACTATTGTAGAGGTATGATGCTGACACTCAAAATGTTTAGCGTAAACACCATAGAATTAATCATATTTTCTGACTCTGTGCCAAACACTAATGAGTCCAAGCCTCAGTCCGCCTGCGGATAGCTTTAATTATATCAGGGTTTGTTTTTATTATATATCTTTCTGTGTCAAGGATAAACGATGCATAATTCCATTTAAATACGAGTTGTGGATATATCGTGGCAGTGTTTTAAAAGACTTATGGTTAAATGGGAGATCATTGTTCTCAGTCCTATTACTTCCCTTTAACAGACAAAAAAGGGATCGGACAAGCAGTGTAAAGAAGAAAAAGTCACTGTTGCGTCCTTAGCTTGAAACATACACCATGAAAAATTCCCCCCCAAAAAAGTATGATGTAAAGAGAATGTTTTCTTCTTATTGTTATAATTTTATCAAATTTTTTGGCGATCAGTCTTTCAGCTGGCAAGCAGTCAAAGGATTTTTTCTTCTGTACACTTCTTGCTCAACACATCTTTCGTCTGGCAAAGGGAAGTAAAAGTCTTCTTAAAATGATCTCCCTTTACACAAATTCCCCTATTGGAAAGGGCAGATAATCTGCGAAACGATCTCCCATTATAGACCAGCTAAAGGTGGAAATTCTGAACCAACAGGGTGTTCGTCTAGTGCTATATCTATGGGTTTGGTTGCAATCAAAAGATTCGACCTTGGGGTCCCGAAAGACGTCAGGACAGCATAGTTACCTATCACCACTTTACGAGCCATCTGTTGAAACCCTACCTGTTTTGCCAACTTCACTGCCAGTGAATAAACTAGGCCAGAGTCAGGTGGAGCAGGAATGGTAATATATGACTGCGAACTAAAACCCACCGCTCTAATACTTCAAGAGCATCTTAATCATCATATTACCAAAACTAATGTCATGAATGTGGAAACTGAATATCCAAAAGCTGCCAAGGGAAAAACGGGTGTTCAAAAACAGATAAGAGGGTTGGAGATATCGTCGATAAAGATAAAGTAGAAAAGAAAAAAGATAAACAAGAGAGATAGAAAGAGAGAGAGAGAGAGAGAGAGAGAAAATTGAAAGAAATTATTAGATGAAATGGTGATGAAACAAAAAAATATGAAGATATCTAGGGGACAAGAATAACGATGCCATCAGATAAGCGGTGACTCGCTTTTACAACTCTAGCGCAGGCAGGGCTTTGCATTATCGCTTTGCCTCAGCCTTGTTTTATGTCATATTCTTGAATTTACCGAAGACGCTCTGGCCAATGTCCCTCACTCTTTGAGTGATATGACCAACCTACCAAATATTTCCCAGAGTCACGTCCTGGTACAGTCTTATTTCAAGTAATAAGTAAGACATTCTCCTACCATTATTATTTAACTCTCTCCTGTGGGAGATCTGCAGTCTAGCCTTACATTTTTACTTTGATTTTATCCTAAGGGGTGTCCGGCGGCACCATAACTTTTTTATTCTCTTTATTGGCGGCCATGTGTCTCTTCAATCCAACAAGAATAATAATATGTTCATTATATGCACTTAATATGCCGTCACTTTACACGCATTATGAGCAGTCTCGTTAAAGACTTGCTTAATCATAATTAACTGTTTTGGCGCAGGGCGACGATAGCGATGTGACCAAATCATTGTGTTGTAAAGTGGAGTAGTCGTAATCCCCAGAGAAAGTGACTTAATAAATTTTGTTCAACCGTGCCAAAAAAAAACCTTAAAAACAATATTACATGATCGATAAAGAATGTTCTAAACAGACTGTCTTCTACTCGTGTCTCCATTATTCATATTCTGCGAGGAGAATAAAAAAAAAAAAGTAGAAATCCTGGTTGCGTAAATCCGAAAAAGCGTTTTCGCGTGTTTTTTGCGAAAGATGAGTAAAACTTCTCAAAAGAAAAAAGATTTTGTAGTTAGCTCTGCGTGCTATAATGAAACGGCTTGGTTTATTTCTGTCACACCAAGGTCTTAGAAAGCTGTGTAAAACCTGTGCGAAACTTCAAGCCTCCCTTCACCACGGCTGTCATAATTTCTTGGCACCGGGGAGTCTCTGATAGATTTACCTGGTTGTTTCAGCATCTTCTATCTTCAGACTTCACCGCTGTGGTAAATAAATCAACCAACCTATGTTATAAAAAGACGATGTCTGACATCAAATATATTTTTTCTCTAGGAAATTTTCGATGCTTTAGATGACATGATGAGATCAAATTTGTCTGCTTCCCAGCTTCGTATGTTGGAGTTTGGGGGAAAGAGACGAAAGCCTTGAACCAGAATCGAAGTCACGTCCGACCTTTTGGTGATAGTTAACCCTCTGATATCTGGGCCGTGGCGAGAGAAGTGCCTTCTACCTCTATGCCTTAACACCGACTGACGTCACGTTCGTTCCACTTCACAGGTTGTGCACAAGTTTTCTGTCTGTCACAGCTGTAAGCCAGAGCATCAGTCCATCTTTTGCCTCGCCCACCTCATTGTCTATCCCTCCTTATGTAACTTATAGTTGGATTCTGAATGATTAATTATCTTTTCAGAATAATATGTGCTTTAGTGGATCTTACGAGATCTAAATACATCTTTGGAATCATACTATTACCAGTGTTACTCAATGACATGAAAGATCGTAATAACAGCTCTGTCTTTCAGAATGCAATGACCAAATGTGGGTCACTGATAAACACACACAGAGCGGAGAGTCTGATTAGAGCTCGAGTCAAGTTTCAGTCCTCTACAGCAAGGTCTCCACCAGAGAATTGAAAAACGTATAGATGTAGTGTGGAACGTAGCGTAATCTTCAGCAAGCTCTGGTAGTCTCGTTACATCAGAATGGTGATCTTGGCCGTTTGCGCGCTTGATTCTCTTTTCTTGCACTTTGTTGTGGCTGTGAGGCGTAAGACCAGCTTAGCGTTTCAAACCTCTCAGCCACCTAGCTCAGTCAGTGTCTTTGGGGCAATCCGTCTGTATCTCCTCCGGCTTAAGGTTCCTCGACTTCATCGCTTCCCACCACTCTGCCTAATATTGGATCATAAAGAGTTAACCTACACAGGTAAAGACAAACTGCCCCAGTTCTGTGCTTTTCTGATGCCACCCACTTTTGTTGTTTATTTATCTGATCTAAATTAAGTCTAGAGCAACGTTTTTCATTCTTTTTCTTTCTTCCTGCATCCTTTTTCGCTGAAATTATCTTCAATCTGTCAAATTATCATGTAGGGTGCATGGCAGGATTTAAACAAAAAGCCTCAAGAACTTTTTTTTTTTTTTTTGAGTGGTGTTACGGTGGTTTCTTTCTTCAATAATTGTAAAACGCAGTCAATTTCTAAGAAATTAGGTGGAGATAAAGAAGAACGGCTCAAAAATTTTATTTATCTTTCTATATCTCATTTCACGTCTTTTATATTATAGATTCACCATCTATCTCATTTCATGCAGCAGGATTGCTTTGTAATAAATTTTCTTCAACAAAGTATCTTGTGCATGGTGTGGAGCTGTAGGAAATTAATACAGGTTTATGTTCACTATGTTATTCTATGACATAAAATTGAATTTATTTATTTATTTATTTATTTATTTATCTGTTTATTTATTTTTGTTTATTCATAATTATTCATTTATTTATTGTCAAAAAAAAAAAAAAAAATCTGGGATATCAAGCAAATATGTACACTTACTAAAAAAAACTGAGAAACCATAATGAGCCATTCGTTCAGGCAGCCAGGTTACTTCCCTTTGCCAAGTGCAAATGGTGTTGGACATGGATAGCAAGGAAGAAAAAAAATCACCTTTTCTCTTGTTATTTGAAACAAGTGGTGCAAAAAAGTATGAAAAAAATCACAATAGGATAAAAACATATTCACGTTATGGTGCATTTTTCTGAAATTTTTGTTACTTATAATTCACATAACAAGTGAAAAAGTGATTTTTTCCTTCTTTACAAAGCTTGTGTTATACAACATCTCAGGATATAACTTCTCTTGATCACATAACACAATAGTGTTATGTTATTTTTTGACCACGGTTGTGGACAACTGAGATAACCACCACTACAGGAGGTTGAAAAGCTTATAAAAACCATAACACCGTGCTACTGGAGTGAGGTAGACTTTATGGCGGTTTAATCTCCTCTTCTTATTTTTATATTTCCACTTTTCCTCAGCCGTCCACTTCGGAATGGACAACACTTTTCATTTCTCTCTCTCTCTCTCTCTCACTCTCTCTCTCTCTCTCTCTCTCTATATATATATATATATATATGTAATAACAAAATACGCATCTGAACATCAAAATAGTTGAAATGGGACATAAGCTTATTGTGGTTTGCCCTGTTCGTAATAATGCGACAAATCACTCATACCTTCGCCAAATGGGAAGCGTCCTGTCTCCATAAAATCTCCTGCACAGTGTTGGCGTCTGCTATTGCCTCAAGGTAAAGATTCTGATCTTCACATTGATATGCCATTTCCTTTTTCTTCTCTTTTGTCCGGTACATTCAGGACAATTTTATTGCATAGTTGCATTTACAGGACATTATGCAAAGCCATCAAAAAGTAGAAAAAAAAATCATTTGCAACAGATGACGAGCATCAAAGGCGACGTGACAGAACCTTGAGAATTTTATGCTGCTGCTGACATTAAGGAAATGCTTCCCCAAGGCGGAAATTCGACTTTCATTCTAAGAACATCTCATCAATGCTGGAGATGGACATTCAGCAACAAGACCTTTGGCAACACTGCCACTTTCATTACATGACAGCTTGGGTCTAAAAGGAAATCTCCCTTACACCATTCGCTTTATGAATGATGAAGCACATCATCTGAGATAATCCGCAAATTTAATCAAAACGATAGGATCAATAGAAAGCTTTCTCCTCCCTCTCTCTCTCTCTCTCTCTGCTTTCCGACTCATTCGCCACACACTGCTCCTCCTTTTCATCTTTTCGTTTTTAGGTTTCTCCTTTTCTTCATTTCGCTGCCCTTTCTTCTTGTTCTGTTGTTCTTTTTTTTTTTTTTCGTTAACTGTTTTCCGTTCTCTCTCTCTCTCTCCGTATTGCTCTCTATTTCTCCCCCTCTTCGCTCTATTGTCATCTCTCTTGATCTCTCTCTTTGCCCTCCTTTCCTTCTTCCCCCTTCTTCCTTTCCCCTCTTCCCTGCCACTCTTTCTTTCTTTCCTTCCTTCTTTCTGTCTTTTGTTTTCTTTTTTAGACAACGTACCACTAAAAATAATGAATAAATGCACTTTCAAAAAACGTTTTTTTAGCAAATAAAATGAAACACGTATGACATATTATGTTGACTGATTGCCAGTTCCTCTTCATGCTTGTTTACTTTTGTTCTTCACGGTAAATGGGTAGTCAAGTGTTTTCCTCTGAATACTTCAAGAGCTTGATAGTTACCCAACTTTAATGCTGGTGCTTCAATCTCACCACCACCTTCACCACCACCACCACCACCACAACAACAACAACAAAGAACTTGCAAAGACCAATTCAACAACAACAAAAACAACAACGGTAGCAGCAACAACCGCAACAACAACAACTAAAAGTTAACAGTAATGACAACGACAAAAGCAACAACAACACACCAATAACAATAACAACATCAACAACCACACAAATAACAAGAAACAAACACAAAACAAAACAAAAAAATCTCCCCCCCCCCCACCCCCACCCCCCAGTTAAAAAAAAAATCACATATGACTATGAAAATAATATAAACTGATTGTATATTTGCATCGTCATATAGCGTTGTGCGGTCAAATCACTTAATGCCCTCTATACAAATCTATGCCGAACCCTGTTTTGATCGTAGGAAATATTTGAAGTGGCAGGCTCAATTCTTAACATATAATCATCGATGTCAAATTCCCCAGCTCCTGCTGCAAATACGACTTTACTAATGCTAGTTACGTCCACAATACTTGAAACTCTTACAATAAATTAGACACTGTGCAGGACAAATCCAGAGATGAATAAGATGGGACAATCTAACATTTCTCCCTCAACTGTGGTTCATCACTTCTATATTGATAGCTAAAACAGTCAGTATTCTGCACTGGTGATGTAGTGGGAAATACTGATCCTGGTTGTACTACAACATTGAGTTTATATTGTTGCTTGAGTTTATATTGTTAAGATCTGTTCACCCTTTTTTTTTGTCTACTTAAGGGTACCGCGGCTTAAGCTAAGAGTTAGGCGTCAGCTTCTGGGCGAAACGTTCGGGTTTCGATCTTACAGAGAGATAAGGGATTTAGAACCTTTGCTTTTTTTCCTGAGACCTAACTATATGGGCTAAGCCAGACTTTCAACGTCTAGCCTTCTTGAATAAGGGCGACTAGATTTCAAAGATCCCATATGTACATTGGACACGTCAAAGAATCCTTGACAGGTAAAAATCGGATGACGAGTGGGAAGAGATGCCGCTGCGCCTATAAAATTTCCAATGTTCAAATTTCCGGCCCCAAATTTCCTTTCACCAAACTGGGCACGCACTTGTAGCCGAGATAATCCTCTTTCTCAGACTTGAAAGGCTGCATACAATGTAAATAAAAAAACCTTCTGGGTGTCGTATAGCGTATCAAAATATGTGCTCCCCTGAAGACATCATTGCTCACCGTTGTTCTCAGCATGGACTTACAAAATATTCGTCCTCGAAAAAAACGGAATCAAGAACAAGAAACGAAATGTGAAGGATAAATCAGTTGAAGACACTTTTAGAGCAGGTGATCATGTACTGACTCTGTGCACTGGCACGCAGGGGGCAAATAAAATTCATATCCTGATGTAGTTAAATCTTGTATTTAGCGAGTCGTCACAAGCGCCAATTCCATTTACCTTAAAAGCAATGTATCAAAATTAGTAAGGTAGGCTCAGGGGTTCAAGACTCAAACGGATAACAGCGCTGAAGTGGACCTTGAGAATACCAAAAGGTGTTTTACCCGTAGGTTTACATTTATACTTTTCAAGACAGTGTTTCGTAAGGGAGATTATTTTATGCTTCGTTTAGTTTTAGTGTACGGTATGAGAGTTTTTAAAAAAAAAAATCCTGTTTATATATCGGCCCTTATGTTTTGCCTAAATAAAATTGTTTATTTGAACTATTAGAGAGCGTAATAAGCAACAGAAATTGATTTTGTCAACAAACCGTGATGTGGAGATGGTGAACAAAAACCGAGAGAAGCTGAAAGAATAAAGAAAGAAAGAAAGAAAGAAAGAAAGAAAGAAAGAAAGACGAAAGTAAAAAAAATATTAAAGTAGAAGAGACAGAGTGAGACAATAACAACAACAACAACAATATAATAAAGAGAGAAAGAAAAAAGAAAGAAAGAAAGAAAGAAAGAAAGAAAGAAAGACGAAAGTAAAAAAATATTAAAGTAGAAGAGACAGAGTGAGACAATAACAACACCAACAATATAATAAAGAGAGAGAGGGAGAAAAAAAAAGAGTGTAAATAAGAAGGAAAATATACAGAGAGAGAGAGAGAGAAAGAAGGAGAGAGAGACAGAAAAAGAAGGAAAAGCAAGCAATTAATGAGCTAGAAGGATGACGAATCACTACAAAGACAGCATGAGAATAATGCGAATGAAAAAATGAGGGAGAAAGTGGTCGGATAAGAGAAAGACTGCCAATATCAGAACTGCCTTGTTTTTTTCCCTTTGTAGATGATTGTGGAGGATTTCAGGAGGACAAGCATAATTAAAGCTTGGAATACTACCGCCAGGAACGATATAACTTTGGATTTTGGGACATTTTCTAGCTTTCAATTTGGCTTTTGTACCTTTGTTTCAACTATAATACGAACAAGAACAAGAATAACAAGAACAAGAACAACAAGAACAACAAGAACAAGAACAACAACAACAACAACAACAACAACAACAACAACAACAACAACAACAACAACAACAA
>JBCAUA010108941.1:0-10068 GCA_038406235.1 Peronia verruculata
CTATCTATCTATCTATCTATCTATCTATCTATCTATCTATCTATCTATCTATCTATCTATCTATCTATCTATGTGTCACTTTGTTTCTCCCTAATATCTTCTCTACTTTCGGCCTATCTTTTTCTCCTTTCTCATGAATTTGTTTCTGTCTATCTCTCTTTTCCTCTTCTTCCTCTTCTTTTCTTTTTTTTTTTTACCTTATTTGCTTCACTCTCATTCTTGTCATCTTCTCGTATATACCTCCCTAGCCCCTCTTCCTCCTGCCTTCCTTTCTTTGCTGTGAAGTTTCTATCATTTTGCCATTATCTTTTCTTCTTCACCTTTTCATTTGCATTTGCTTTTCCCATGCCTTTCAGTCCTAGGAAAGTAGGATTATCTCGGCTTTTCAATGTTGCCTGTTTTTGATGAGAATTACTGTGGGTAGAGAAAGAGCATTTGAAAATTTTGCCTGGACAGTGGCACTCAGCCTACTCTTTCATCGGTTTTGAACTGTGAAATATTCTTTAATGTGCGCAACGTACATACTGGACCTCCGAAATATATTCGCCCTTATCCGAGAAGGCTAGAGGGAGGAAAGCATGGGACCGTGGAGTCAGTGAAAAACTGCAGGTTTCTCCATTCCTTAATGTTGTACACACGAGTCACGCCAGGTCAGAGTCCACAACCTCATCCATGAGAGTTTTTTTTCACCCTGAAGCAAACGCTAAACCACAGAGCCACTGCTCCCCCTTTCATTCTCAACATTCTGTCTTTCTTTTTTTCATTTCTCCTTTTCCTATCTAATATTCTCTCTATTCCTTGTTTTCCTTTCTCTCTCTCTCTCTCTCTCTCTCTCTCTCTTGTTTTGCTATTTTGTTGTATGTTTGTTTGGTTTTGTTCCTTCCCTCCTCTTTTCCTTGTCTTCTTCATTTCTCTCTCTGTCCATCATTTCCTCTGTCATTCAACTTTTTCACTCCGACATTCCCTCCCTACCTCCTTTCCTCCTCTCTTCCCTCCAAGCTCCCTCATTTTTTTGTCTCACACTCCAGGAAACACTGGCTATCCAGTCAACTGGGACATGTACAGAATTCGATTTTGTCAAAGTGTACAACAGCATCCAGTAGTGCACCTTGTAGAGAGGATGTTGGGGATGAGGCGTGGTAGCGGTTGGCGAGGCAAATATCGATGATCATTGGAGATTTAATGTTTATTTCTGTATGTTTTTGTCCAAGAGCGAATGCCTATACTTTGTCAAGACGAGAGAACTTGTCAGACAATAATGCAGCAGTGCACCACATTATGAGGATGTTGGCGATGAGGCTGGGAGGTGGACTAGATGGATAAAAAGAAGAAAAGGATTTGGGGGGGGGGGTACATATTGATAGCATTGATTTATTTTGTCTAAAGCGAATGTATGCAGTTTGTGAAGAACTACAAGCAAACCAAAGTATTGTGCAGGAGGGCACCATATAGTGAGGACTTTGAGGATGAAACTGTTGGTGGGGTGGTGGCTCTTGGGCAACTGTCGATATAAATTGCAGATTTTGTTTGTTTGTTTTACCTCAAAACAAATGCAGTTTGTGAGGAGCAGAGATTCTCTTAGTGCAGCAGTGCACTATGTAGGGAGGATACTGAGAAAGTGACGTGGAAATGGGGCAGTTTCGGTATGTGTGTATGAAGGGGAGGGGGGGGGGGGAGTATTGACTGGCACTGCAGATTTAAAAAAAAATAAAAAAAATTTGCTCTGAACAAAAGCGACTGCTTGTTTTGTTTTTGTAGAGAGCTTTGAGATTGCCAAACAACACTGCAGTAGTGCACCCTATAGTGAGGATGCTAAGGATGAGATGTATAGATGGTAGGAGATGCAACTATATTGACAGGCATTACACAACGCCCCTTTTGTTCCCTTGTACCCAAAGGCGAACGCCTGTGATTTGTGTACAAGTAAAAAGCTGGAGATTTTTACAGAGCGCTTGAGCAGTAGCGCAGGTTGTCGTAAGGATGTTGTCGATGAGACGTGGTGGGGCCAGTGGGGTGGTTAGGGCTGCTGGAAGTTGAGAAGACGGAGAATTGACAGGCGTCATTGATTCTTTTGTCTTTGTTTTGTCTAAAGAGCGAAAGCCTGCTCTTTGCGGAGGATCTTGAACTTGTAGTTGTGCACCATGTAATAAAGATGCTGAGGATGAGGTGAGGCGGTGGAATATGTCCAGGGCAGGAGATTGAATTCCGTGTTGCTGATGACATTGAAAACACAACAACAACGGCGACAGCAACAACAACAACAGTTGGGCTACAACAACAACAACAACAATAACAAACCGACGACGACGACGACAACAACAACAATAATAACAAGAACTAACAAGAAAAAGAACAACAAAAAGCAAAGCAACAACGCAAACAACTGTAGAACAAGATAAAAATATCACAAGATAAATAATATCTCTATAAACACCAGCTAAAAAAAAAACAATTCTTATTCTATCTAAGCAAATCTAAAAACAATTCAATGACACATTTTTAATAGAGTAAGACACCAATATCATATTGAAAGAAAGTGTCCAAAAGAGCAACCAGTAAGAGCTTTGTTATAACAATACTAACACAGATGATCTTTTATGAAGCCTAACTAATCCCAAATATCCTTTCTTTCATTCCACGACACAGCTCAGGCTAAATTCTGTATCCAAAAGACAGGAAGATTTATCGGTCATCTTTGTTTTGGAACCTGAAACTGACCCCATTTTGATCTCAAAGAAAATCCGATCGTAAAAGCTGTGCCTCTCTGATGTTCTAAACGGCCTATAGCGAAGCTGTCATTAATGTCAATACAAAAAGTCGGTGTGTGATTCTTCTCTCTTTTATTATACTTATATTATATTTTATGGTTATCGTTATCATATATAGACCTGTTTTTCAACTGTCTACCGGCCATGAAGTAAGTACGACGTCAGAAAGCGGTGTAAGACAGTAATCTGTGGATAATTTGAGAATTTTATAAAATATGATATTGATGAAATTTTCCACACTTTTGGTTGTTCATCGGGCAATCATTTTCATCATCATCATTATCATCATTTTATAAAATAGAGAAAGACTTCCAACCGGCAACTAACACAACAATTTAGAAAAATATTTCGAAAAAAGCAAATCATCATTGTCATCATCATCATCATTTTGTAGAAGTGTCTTAAAAACAACAAGAACAACAACACGCAACGCAAAGACTGTCTACCGGAATTGGGATATTTATTAAATGAATAATAATAATAATAATAATAATAATCGAACCAAGTTGGTTCTTCTTCAGATAGGGTAAAGAAAATGTCTGAGGAGTCCAACTGCAGTCTTTTATATTCTCTAGCTATGAGTCATAGATAGCATAACTGGATCATGGTAACAGGAGGTATTGATGCATGATTTAATGAGGTGGTTTCCGAGCGGGACACCCAGTTGGTCAGGACAGTAAGTGGAAGGGGGAGGGGGAAGATTTAGGGGGGGGGAGGGAAGAATCAAGAGATACCAGGTTGCTTGGGGTCTATTGGATGGGTCTTGTGGACTGTCTCCCAACTGTATGAGGCTGTGTTAGAAATTTTGTCGAACATCATCATCATCATCATCACTATTATTATTAGTTTGCAGACGTTTTTCTACAGAACACAAAAGCTATTAGCCTACATTTCAAATTTTTAATTTACATGAAAAATGCACCAACTGAATAAATAAATATACTGAAATGACAATAATAATGTTAGAAAAATGAATTGTCAAGGATTGAACCCGTTGATTTTTTTCCTCACAGAGATCGGTCATGGTGGTCTTGGAGTCAAATACTCCAGTTAATGAAATGTCGATAACGAAATTGTTTTCTTTTGCACATACTTTACCGGTGAGATTCAGGTGAGGAGGTGTATCCACATCCATGGATTAGTCACAGAGATATACGAGCTCCACACCCGATGTCCCGGCTTGCCTTCTAGACATGGAGCACGTGATCTGACATCATTCATGCCTATGCGTCAGGGAAGCACAGAGGTGACAGCCAATGAAATTTCACGTCACACATCAAGCTCTGAGCAAATTTGTTTGGAAGGGTTGTATTCCTATTGTAGTAGATTTAGTTTTCATCCATAATAGAGACTTTTTTATATTATTATTATTATTTTATTTTAACCCATATGTTCCTTTGGGAATCTGGGAATTAATTAATTAAATTGACTGATAGGAAAGTCCATTAATAAAAATGGAGATCATAATAATAAGAACCGCCCTGAGTCAGGTCATAATAATTAGGACTGCCCTGAGTCAGGTCATAATAATTAGGACTGCCCTGAATAAAATGTCCAAAGACATAATAAGTTCAATTACAACGTTTTTGTTTTAAAGCAGCTAAGGACTAGAGCTTTTCCTTTGGTTATCTTTTCTAAAAGTTTAGCACACAACTCCAAACTGTGACATTTGAAGACGGATTTGTAATATAGAAGAGCCAGAAGCAGGCAATCCCATGTCACAGTCTGGCAAGATTGAACATGTCAAGGTGACAGGCCCCCCCCCCCCCCCACCCAGCTGGCTGAACAACCATAACATAAACCTAGATCCGGATATTACAAATGTCATAGTAGTCGTAGATAGTTTCTCTTCTCTGCTTTTTCTTATCTGTTATCGTATCTCTTATTTATCACGTCCCATCTCATTTTAGTTTATCTTATTTGACCTCATCTTATCCTAAGTAAGCAGTTACCACATATCTGCGCCCAGGTCCTCAGCCAGCAGAGAGAATGTAGGACCCTGAATAAAATATCTGACCTGTAGCCGTCATGGCAGGCAAATGGAATGCTTGATCTTCGAGCGGGGAAGATTATGGGGGGTTGGGGGGGGAGGTGGAAGGGGAGGGAACATCGGGCTGACATGGAGATTGTTCAGGCTGTAAAAGTGGATGTCAACTTTGTGTTTAAAACTGAAACTGCGGTTTGTTTTGTTTTCCTTTTGCCAGGGATATATTTATTTTTATTTTATGATATAACGTAGCGTTTCCATCCTAAGAAAGAATTATTACCTCAGCTTTGAGTAAGCAGTTTGCTGAGTAGACGTTTTTGTACTTAGAAATTTGGAATTTAGAAATTTTGCTCAGATCGGGGATGTCTCTATTTGAGATGCAACACGATGAAATCAAGTTCTCGTCAAACTGAGATGATCTTAGAAATCATGCGTTCTTCAACAGTGAACGAATTTCTGTGGGGTTTTTTTTTTTTTTTCTTTATATAACTCTTCTCTATCAATGTAAAAATGTATTTCAGAGTTAGAGTTGCTGAAATGCATTGAGTAAAAGCCCAAAAATTGTAATTCAGTGCAATGGGCTAACAAAGATTAATAAGTCTACAAAAGTTATATCGGCCATTTTCTCACGACATTCAGCTGCAGCAACAGGTTATCCCCATCGTCTTTAACTGGCAATAGCTCGACTTCTATGTAAGGCAGAACAAAATTTTTTTCACACACAGAAAGGGAAATGAATAACCTTTACAGTGATACCAATAACTCCATATGCTCAAACTTTGACGAGCGCCTGATTTCATCATGCCATGTCTCATTTCTTTTTATCTGATTTGTAAATGCCAAGGGTTCTTTATGCTTAACCGTTTACATGTTCAGTTCACATGAATGAAATCTATGTATGTCGATGGTTGGGGTGGATGTTGGTTGGTTGGTGTGAATGGTGTCCGCAAACCATGTCATGGATGTGTCTGTGAGCCAATATGTGTATACAGATATGTGTGCTTTGTGTATGGATATAAGTATATCTGTGCAGGCCTACATGTCATTGTGCATGTGTGTTGTATGTGCATGTATGAGATGACTATATGCTAGGGATTTACAAAGACAAAGGTGAAAAAGCTGCTCACATGCAGAGACGGCTCGTGTGAAATATGAGACTCGACACGATGAAATCAGGAGCTCGTCAAACTGAGGCGATCGGAGAAATATCGTGGTTTTCAACAGTGAATGAAGTTTTAAGGCAATTTTTCTTTCTTCACAGAACCTTCTGGATCGATTTAAGAATGTATTTCAGGGTTAAATTTGCTGAAATAAAATTTAGCACAAGCCCAAAAACTGTTATTTAATGGCATGGCCAACTAAGGATAAAGAAAGATGAACAAAAGAGATCGGTCATTTTATCACTAAATTCTTTCTGCAGCAGCAGGTCATCTCCATCATCGTTAATTGCTAATATCTTGAGTCCTACTTAAAAGTAGAATAAGAATTTGTTCACACACAGAAGAAAATAATGAATAATCTATAAAGATACCAATACCTCCATTTGCCTAAAATTTGACAAGATAATGAGTTCATCATGACAGTCGTGTCATATATTGTCTCCCTTGCTATCGATATATAGTTATATTATTGTTGTTTTGTCATCTACATACTATGCAAACAGTACTGTTTTATGAAGTACGTTGGATAGATGCCTATGATATACATTCTTCTGCTTTTTCTCAAGTGGCTTCCCCCCCCCCCCCACACACACAATATGCCCTGACTTCTCTTCTCCAATTTCTCTATCCTCCCATCAAACCATCCTTCCATTATTCCATCCCTCCATCCATCCATCCATCAATCTAGTCATCCATCCATTAATCTATCCATCGGTCTATCCGTCCCTCTGTTTGTTCATCTGTCTGTGCATTCATCCACCCACTCACCCAACCAACCATATCCAGCCATCCATCTATCCACCCATCCATCTATCCTCCTATCCATCCATACATACATCTATTCATTCATCTATCTTTTCACCTTTATATTCTATTAGTAGGTTGATAAGTGGTATGCTTATAGACGTCTCTGTCTGTCTGTCTCTCTGCCTGCATGTCTGTCTGTCAGGCTGTCTAATTACCTGACATGTTACAAACTGTAAACATTAAATGCTCTTGGTCTGTAAATATCTCATCTTATAACCAAGTTTTCACTTTGCTTTCTTAAAGAACAAAGACACACACAAAGTGGCAACAGAAAACGAAAATTCATGACAAAATTGGGCGAATACAAATCAGTATTATTATTGTCTACACCAGTTCATCGTCACCTCCCCCCCCCCCCCACCCCAACACCCATGGCTCTTACCCTGAATAATTTTCAGCCGAAAACTTCACCTTGTCTATGAACTCAACTCATCACCAAGCTGTTAATTTCCCTACAGTAGAAAACACGGACTCGGCATGAGCAGTACACAAGACAAGGGCAGAGCAGGCTGCTATAAAAGAGTTGCACAAAACCAACTCGCTCTCTTTTCAATTTTATCAACATTTGGTGAGTATGTAGTATGTTTCCAGGCCAGCAAGACCACAGTGGTAGCAAAACCAATGTTTCAAACCGGCGATTATTGACTGTCTTAGCGGTGAGTTCGCTCAAGCAGGTCACAGCCCTCGGACATCCAGCCGAGAAGGCAGCAGAAATGTCCACTGTTTTGAAAGGGGAGACAACATTGGATTTGGACATACCAACCTTTGCCAGCCAGTCGGAGACGAGATCCCTACTGAACCAGTCTAATACATGATATCTGCCTTTGTGATCCGAAATTGAGACGACTAGATGCTAGTCTACATGTAGCACAGGTATGGCAAAAATAGTATCTTCATTCTGTGCATATCAGACGTCTTATTTATGGAGGAAATTGTTCTGAAAAATCAAATTAATCCTGAAGTAATTGAAATAAAAGCCAAATCATGTATACGAAATGAAGAGAGAATTCTCTTGTCAAAGCGCTTCACTGCTGGACTATATTGTCACATGCAAATTTTCGGCGTTCTACGCCCTCGTCAGGCTCTTGACTGATGTTTGTTGAGAAAGTACTGGCTAAAATGTGTCGGGTCTGGGGGGGGGGGGGACTGCTGGTGTGAGGAGGTGCGAACTACTCAGGGAGGTGTGTTGACTGTTATCAGTAGTCGTTCATGTAAATATTAGGTGATTGAGTTCCTTGGTCTCTTCTTTCGAATCCAGTGATTTTTTTTGTCTAAGGAAGTCAAATCATTAAAAAAAAAACAACCTATCCAAGATTTGTTTACCTACATTTGTTTGACAGCCTCTTTTAACAATCTCTGGTTGTGCAATTTCTTCTAGTATTCACATCCTTAGATATATCAGGTAACAGATGAACACATGTAGTGCCAAAGTCGAAGCCATAGTGGTGCTGAAGGGCCGTAAGCTCAACACAAGCTCAATACCTCATGGTACTGTAGCATTGATTTTTTTTCTTATATTCCTTGATTGTAAATCTAGCCTTGAGTGGCTCCCAAATAGAAGCATTGACTTAAAAAGAAAACATTTAACAATCACGTCTCTAACGCATTGTCATTCTATAACAGGGTCGGGCAAAAATAAATTGTAGAAAAATGAAGAGCCATGATCGTAAATCTTGTTTGATTTCCTGTTGTACATCTCAGGAGAGAATTGTGAACGGTGGTAATCTGCGATGGTTGTTAAGGTCATGCCAAATAAGTTCAAGCTTGACAAATTTTCATCCCCACTACATCATGACGCTCAAATGTTTCGAGGAAGTCGCCTGTGATGTGTCTATGATCTACATCGTTACATTGCAAGGACGGGGCCAGACCGTGGAAAGAAACGAAAGCCAACAGATTCAAGTCCTTCTTTTTTCTTTAAGAGATCCACGATAGTGGTCAGAAGCCAGACTGTTAGTGGAGCACAAATTTGATTTAGTTAACTTGCCACTCAAAATTCCTGTTTGCTTTTTCCCATTTACTATTTTGCTTATATCAAATGATTTTATATTATGTGTTCAATGTCTTCATCTGCTCTTCACTCGCCCCTTTGTCATCGGGAGAAATACCGTACGGCCCGCACAGTAATAGCCTAGAACAACCCCGCTGGCTTAACCTCCTGGGATCCTCGACAGCGTTAGGGTGGACTTTCGCTGGTCAAGGGTCTCATACATGTTAGCATTAGGGACCGTCACCCGCATGTCGGACCTAGGCTATATGTTAGCGTTAGGGTGGACTTGCGCTCGTAGAGGGTCCCAGCAGGTGAAGCCAGCGGGTTTGTTCTAGGCTATCGTTATTTGTACGGCATTTCTCCCCTATCATACCATCCCCCCTCCCCTCCACCCCTCCTCCCCTCCATCAGTTTTTCCAACCTCTTTTCGTTATTCCTTCACAATCCCCAGCTGTAGATTGTATAAGGTATCAATGCCATTCTTTCTCTTAAAAGCTACGAGCTAAAAGACCTACCCGCCAAGTACTTTAGTTTATTTAGCCTTGATTTTGGCAGGGTGACATGATTCGGTCTTTCTGTCCTAAGTACGAGGGCTGGAAGAATCTGTTCTAATTTTACGAAAGAAAAAAGCGGATTCGCGTCTTATCATTGACAACTCTTTTTAGTCTTGTTTTCTTTGATCTGAGGTTGGCATGACCTGTGCTAGTCGAGTGCTACTCGGAACATCTAGTTGAATATTAATGGCCTTTTTTGAGTCCGTTCCTCTGTGGACTCTCTGCGGGAGGTAAAAGTAAAACTTTATTTTAGATACATGTACTTCATATCGGAGCAACTCACCATTCTATGGCACAGAATTTTTCAGTCTTTACTGCTCTGCATATAAACAGATAAAAAAAAAAACTGGACGGTTTCCAAACGTGAGAAATTTAAACTTTAGGTGCACAAACTTCTGCTAGGGAATAGCTCATGCTAACGTTATTGTATAGATCTGAGGTCCACATTTTCTTCTAACGCAACAGTGTTTGCTCTGTTGTGCAGTTCAAGACGTCTTTACATTGTATTATCTTCTCTAGGTGATTTTCTGCCCGAGACAAAAGTATTTCCTACATTGGAGCTGATTCCTATCTTAAATCCGGTATGTTTTCTTTTTACCTCGAACTAGTTCCGGTTAACCAGAATGGCCGGTTTGAACAAGGTTTTTCAGATCTACTAGATGGGAGCGATTTTTCTTCAGACTTACGCAAGTCAGGATCTTTGTCACTTTAAAATGTTTTGTCTACTTAAGATCCAAAGCATTATTAGGCTTCTCGTTTCAGTGATAATTGGACAAAGCGTACACTGGAGCAAGGTGTGGTG
>JBCAUA010108952.1:0-23509 GCA_038406235.1 Peronia verruculata
AGAGTGGACGGGTCTGGAGCTTAAGGACATCTTGAGAAAGGCAGAGAACAAGGAGGAATGGAGGAAGCTGGTTGTTAGAACTTCTAACAAAGGACAACTGGTCTACGGGAGCTATGAATGAATGGAATGAAGGAAGGAATGGATGAATAAGAAATGGATGAATGAATGAATGAATGGATGAATGAATGAAAGAATGAATGAATGAATGAATGAATGAATATGATTACAATATTTACAGCTAGTGGAATACAATGTTAGCTGAAGAACAAGACAGTGGCAGGAGAGGTGATATAAATCAGGTGTTCTCTGAAGGGGCTTTGTGATGTATATAAAGAGAGAGAAATGACAAGGAAGGTGGAAAGAAAGAGAGGAGGAATAAAACAGACCAACAATTCAAGAAATGAATTTTAACGAACGGAGACAGACAGAAAAAAAAAGACAGAGAAGAAGGAAATAAAAAAACGAAAGAAAGACAGACATAATGAAAGAACGAAATAGAAACCGACAAAAGGAAGAGGAAAGACCGACAGAAAGAAATAACGAAAGAAAGAAATAACGAAGGAAAGAAAGAACAAAAGAAAGAAAGAGAGACAGAGAAAGAAAGAAAAAGTCTTAGGAAAAGAATGAACAAAAAAAAAGTGCACGATGATTTATTTTTTTTTTTTTTTAATATTATGAAAAATGAAGGAAAAAACGACAGACAGTGGGCACAAAAATTGTTTACTTCACCTTAAAAACAAAAACAAAAACAAACAAAAAGGTAGAAGAAACGTAAATAAATTGATACCCGACGGGATTTTTGTATGAAAGTCTGACATATACACAAAAATTAATAATAAAATATACTGATCAGCAGATTAGATAAGGTTACCATTATAGTTGTCAAAAAATCTCTGGTATTGAGGAGGGGAGGAAAAAAAAAAAAAAAGATGCGGACAAAAAAAGGTATACATTACCTCGACAGAAAGCTGATTTTCTAGTAGTGATTAGCTAAAGCATTTTCGGACATGAAAGAAGGGGGGGGGAAGGAAGGGGGGGGTTAAAGAACGAGGTTGTTCTGGAAGAATTGAAAAAGTAATTTTAGTTACTTTAAAATCTACTCGAGACAATTAAACAAAAGAAAAGAATAATCAATCGATTTCATTACTTACCAAGTTAGTAGTCAAGCTAGCACTGCAAGGCAACACCTCTCCGGTCTCTGTCATAGAAAAGACAGCGTCCAAGTTTTTTATTGTTTTGTAACACGCGAAGCCAAAATTTATACTCCGAACATGAATGGAATTCTTTGAATGTAAAAACCGAGGAAATTCATTCAGAATCCAACCAGCTGAGGACTGTCCGAGTTAAGAGTAAGGGGAGGGCACCGCGGTCTCCGATCTGTGTTTCTCTCCCTTTGCCCACGTCAGCAGTTCTGTCCCCTCGCAGTGCCGGGCGGGATCCGGTGCGCGGGGAACCAGAGACGTCAGGACAGATTGTCCCACCGTCCCGTCTGCCTTTCTCAGTCGGCTGTGGTGGACCAATATTCTGGCTCTGGCTGCGTCTGCTAGTCGTGTAGGCGGGAATGCGGGAGGGGGAGGGAAGGGGAAATGGAGTTTCTGTGCGTGGCTGAAGAAATAAATCCGCCTTGTTGTGGCGTGAGACGAGGCGATTCTTTGACCACTGCTGGGCTGTGAAAGGGAAGAGGATATGAGGAGTTCTGGGGGAAATAACCGGAGTGCTCTTGTATTTATTGCCCGACTCCAGACAGCCTGTTGGTGCAAATAACAATACCCAGAAACTGGCCAGTGCAATTTACATTAACACAGCGGTGTTTTCATTATAGACAGTCTAACATTGCAAATAACTAGCCCATTATCACATAATAACTGGCTAGTGCAATAAGCAGTGATACAGGAGGGTGTTCATTTCATTCTAGACTGTCCACGTGGCTAATACCGTATGACACAGGAGCTGCCCTGTGCTGTGAAGTATGTGCAATGATATACGGGTGTTTCTAAATAGCTCAGTCTTGCAAACAACGATATACTGTTATATAGTAGACTAACGATAAACCATTACAGACAAGACTGCCCTGTACAAAGGTATGTTGTATTGGTTGTTGTATTGGGGTTTAAAGACACATCAGCAGGATCACGGCTATATTGTGTCAAACACGGTAAGATACGTTTGCACGTCAAGACGGAGAGAGGAAAGAAAGCGGGACAGAAGACAGGAGCAAGAGAGAGAGAAGAGATGTCTCCCCTGGAATGTCGAGGATGGCACTCCATGGGAGACACCCCACCGCCTGCGGGGGAGTACAGAGGTATACAGGGATGTTTCATTTTAAATATTCCACAACACAAATAATGACCACGTTAGCACACTAGAACTGGCAAGAGCAATTTACAATGAGGTATGGCGGTTTTATTTTTAGCAGTCCAGTTTTGCAAACACAAATTTTAATATTAACACATACTATGAATTGGCTAGAATAATTTATAGTGATGCAGGAAGCTTTTATTGTTGACAGTCCAGTTTTTGCATTAGCACACAGGAATTGACTGGAGAAACTTCAATGGCACAGAAGTTTTCATTACTGATCAAAGATGCGGGCCTAGTCTACGAGTGACAGGTCTCAGCTTCGCACAGTCACAGAGGGCAATGGAAAACTGCGATCAATGGTGGAATATTATAGCTGTGGACGTCATCAGTGAATGTTCCAGCGATCAAACGGTCTAGGCATAGGAAGTGATAAAAGCAGAACATGTGAAAAATTTAATGTAGCTGGGACTGAAACAAGTATGAGTAAAGAAAGATTTAAGACCTTTGCCAAGGTATAAAGTTCCTGACAAGATAATCCAGCTTTGATTATTTTGTCCTTTAGGGGGTCACTACTTCCAAAGGAGCTACTATTGCATCTGACATAATAACAGTAGAGCACGAATTTTTCAGAGACTGAAAAAAGTGTTCGAGATTTCCGTATTTCGAGATTTCCGTGTTGGTCTTTTTTTTTTTAACAAAGGACTAGAAGGACTGTTAACTGGACATAACCAGGACTACAGCTATGAGCTACGATCTAAAAAGTTTTCTAGGAATTGGCACCCCTCGGTTCATCTACATGATATCATCCATTGTCTTTTGGACAGCATGTTACCACTGCAACGTCGCTGTGCGTGCATCGTGTTGTGTAGGCTGTGGTTATTCCATGCGATACACACAGTTAAATCAGTACCTGTTATCATTGCTTCAAGACAGAGTACCAACATTCAGTACTTCCGCTGAATGAAAGAGGCAGTAGACAGCTACAAACCTTGTCCACGATGTCCGTGCGTTTCTGTAGTTTCCATGCTCTTGTCTGGGGGAAAGGCGGACGACAACAAATTAAAGATAAAACTATAAAGGCTTTAAGCCTATTTTTACATTTTGGACATCTATTTTAAGTTGTTCTTAGGGACATTGGATGGCTGACTGCTTGGACACACGGAGAGCTGACAATTTTCGACAGGATTACAACAACGGCTGAAATAGTCTTATCTGTAAACGACTGAAACGCTTAAAGGAACTGACTACTACTACTACTACCGCTACCACTACCACTACCACTACTACTACCACCACTACCACTACTACCACTACTACTACTACCACTACTACTACTATTACTACTACTACCACTACTACTACCACCACTACCACTACCACTACTACTACCACTACTACTACTACTACCACCACTACCACTACTACTACCACCACTACCACTACCACTACCACTACTACTACCACTACTACTACTACTACTACTACCACTACTACTACAACTATTACCACTACTACTACTACCACTACTACTACCACCACTACCACTACTACTACCACTACCACTACTACTACCACCACTACCACTACTACTACCACTACAACAACCACTACTACTACTTCTACCACTACTACTACTAGCTGTAGTTAAATACATGGCTTTCAGCTGATTAACTTTCAATCAATGAAACCATTGTGGGCGGACGGTCCTTATTTCCGTATGCGCCTTTAAACGAAAATAACTCAATGAGTACAGATGTAAAATCGGGGAATTCTAAATGGCGTGTGCAAGCTCTAATTAATACAGATTTTAATGAGATATTGTCCTAACAATAGTGGCCTAATTGTGGCTATTAATACAGTTCCTGTTGGCATTGTTTTATTTTTATTTCTGGAATTATTAAGAGAGAAACAATGAGGTTACAGTGGAGATTGAGGATAAAAACTGCACAAAAGAAAACAAAATAAAAACGAAACGAAACTAAACAAAAGAAAGAAAGAACGAAGGAAAGAAAGCGTGGAAAAGGAGAGAAAGAAGGAAAAAAGTAAAACAAGGAAAAAGGAAGAAAGAACAAAAAAAAGAAGAGAACTCAAGAAAGAACGAAGGAAAGAAAATAAGAAAATAATCAAATGGCGGCTTCATTACACTTTATTTTTCTAGAATACACTACCATACTGTGGGCGGGTATGTGTGTACCGAGTGCCATTGATAATTGCCTGGTGTTTTTTCGTGTTTTTTTTCATAAATTTATTTAAATTGATTTAATTGCGAACAAATGCTGTAAAGCCACCAAAGGCCATGTTGAGGATCAGCCGTGTTGAATCCGGATGTAGATATGACAGCATTCTGAATGTTGCCGTCGCAGTGGTTGGAAATTGGACTAATGTTGTAACTGTTGTGGTGGCTGTTGTTATTGTTGTTGTAATTGTTGTTGCTGCTGTAGTTCGGTTTGTAATGATTGTTCCGCTGATAGCTATACCGTCATCATCAGCTTTGAGCACTGTAAAGGTAAGAAACGTAAAGAAACATGCGTCGATATGCAAAAGTGGATACATAATTATGACAACTAGAAAACACAAACGACACTCACTGTATCTAAGTCAATATTGCATAATATATACATGTAATAACAAACAGTCTTAATCCTTCAAATATTCAAAACTACTTAGTTCCATTCACAAGTTTCGATCTTCCAGTATTTTATTTAATATTTTCGCCCCTCATCTATGTAGACAAAATTACCAGCCATAGTTAAATTACCATTTCACATAAAAACATAATTTTTATCCAAGAAATACAAAAGTTGTCATAAAAGTATCATCATGATTCTGATAAAGGTATTATTAATTATGATTGATGACATTGAACGTATGAATGGAGAGGCTAACGGTGATGTGATATCAACTGAATACTCACTTTTACAATCCCTCCCTTTCGTTCCTGCACACAGGAATATTGAATAACTGAGGAGAATCTACCGCTTCCATTGGAGATTTTTCTTTTTTTTAATTAGTCCTGCTTCTTACAGTGTATAGCAAGCATGCTGGTATTGCCGTTGATAAAACTGAACGTCACTCAAATTTCAGATGGATCCATTCAGCAGTTTTCGAGTCCATAAGCTTATTGTGGGTTTTCTTGCAATTTTATAATATAGATATGTACATATTCATTCATACATTTCTTTCTTTCTTTCTTTGTTAGATTCATTTCTAGAACCGTACAAAACAAAGATTATTGGAACAAACGAATAATTCAGATTTATTACTTAACCCTGTAAGTGCCGAGAGTCCGATTCGTTCTAAAGTTGGCTTTTATACCGTGCATTAGATCTGATAAGACAAATCAGTTTGAATTTTTCTACACATTATAAAGGAAGTCAGTCTTATGTCGTATTGTATTTTTCATTGTCAGTTTTCAAAACTGTTCGTTTTTATCTGACTTTGCCTTAATTCAAGAAAATCTCTCGACACCACTAGGGTTAAGTAAGATTTATTATAGGCTTTCTCCTCTTGGCCTTGGCGAGTTAGAAGGCTCCAGATGCTGAGAGGGTGAGTCAAAGAGTTAATGAAAAATTGGGAAATGTCGTAGATCTTCGTTCAATCGGAAGACGTGAGGGACCACGGCTGGAGTGAGAATGAAATATCTGTCTCTAGCGTCTACGGAAGGCGTCAGATGGCGATGTAAGAGATCACGAGAACATTAACTAGGAAGGATTTCAAAGAAACCCAAGGCCGGCTGGGATAAGAAAAAGGATAAAGAGGAAGAAAAACATGGCACTATATCTAAAAATACTGTCGCTTTTGTCAGTGCAGCCCTTTGGTTTACTGGTTTCTTGTGCTGCATCAGAATTCTATGTTTGGCAATGAAAAGTACATTAAAGCAGTGTCGCATTTTAGGACATCGGAGATCTTTGTATAAAAATATAACATAGAAAATACGGCGTTTTTAGGAATAGAACAGATACATCTCCCATAGTTACAACCGCGGTCAAATAAGTAATGAGCCTGGTGATAGACAATGCCTGTCTTTGATAATTGTCAATGTTTCGCCTCTCAGCCGCCATATAGGTGACTATCTCGGTTTGGTAAAGCTCCTTTCCAAGACCCTGTCTGTTTGACTTTATGGAACGCAGTGCATGGCGGATGTATCATTCCACCATCAGAAATACAGAATTGCGTGTTTGTTTGTTTGTTTGTTTTTTAATTAGACGCTGTAGATGAATTACTCAGAGAGAATGGATGCCATGGTCCATATAATAAGATTCCCTGTAACATGTCTCAGTGAGCGAGTGACAAGCATGGGTCATGAAATGCCACTGGCGCGGTTTCTGTAAAATGTAATACATGTATCCATTAAATGAAAGATGGGCATACCTAGAAGAGCAGAGGAAGAACACAGTTAAGAAAAAGAGAAACAGAAAAAAGAAAGAAAAAGAGAGAAAAAAAAAGACAGACAGACAGACAGAAAGAAAGAAAGAAAGAAAGAAATAGAAAAAGAACGAAAAAAAAATATAAGCATCCGCTATCGTCACATGGGATGCACTTTTAAGATGAATGGTTTCAAATAACCGTAATTCCATGTAAATTTCTGGTTTGCCTTTGGGCTTGATTTTAAGAACAACAGCAGCAACAACAACAACAACAACAACAAAGGCAGGCGAATCTCAAGGACGCCAGGAAATTTTAATGATCGTGATGAAACTACAACGCAGAAGATGGAACGTGCGGAGCCAGTCACAGATTATGTGTGTTGTATTCATGTCAGTCGATCTACAGTAAAAGCTAGACATAGCTATAACAGGCACAAGACAGTTCCGCACTTGCATTCCTATACAAGTAATCAAAACTTTGAATACTTATGGCGCGCCAAATTCCTTTGCACCGATACTCTGATTTTTCAAAAAAGAGAGAAAGAAAACCCTGCCGGTTATTATGTCGCAAAAGGGTGGTGGCAAAGTTTGAGTTTTCCCAGAAAACCTTAGTTCTAGCCAAAACATGGGCAGGAAAATGAACAATAATATTACATTTTTGTTCCCGAGTGATAAAACTACAAACAATGGAAAATGCACAATGCTCTGAGTTTCATAATAGTGCACCAAAAATGCCTAAGATTTTTTGTTGTTGTTGTTTTAATGAACGCAAAAAAGTGGGAATTAAAATTCTTTCTCGCAGTTTGTCCTATTAAATCTTGGTATGATGTGATAGTTTATGAGGCTTTCTGGGAAGATAAATTTATTAGATTTTTTTCACAATATGATTTTTTTTTCTTCCTGTACAAGTCAATAAAAGAGAATGTAAAAAATATCCACAGAGGAGAGTAACATATTATATATGTATTTGCTGAGCACCGTAGTCTGTGTCTTAGCAAGACATTACCGGGAGGTACTTGCCTGGCAGACTCGGATGCTCAAGGATGAGTCGTTAACTCGCTGTGTTTATCGTGAGTAGAATTTGTTTACAAGCGCCTTGCTTCTCTTTTCTTTGCCATGAGTAAACAGTGAGGCATGGCATCCCCTGCTGACACAGAGGCTGGAGCACTCAGGCATTTTCAAGACATGATAAGTTCAGGCCCGATGAACTGCAGAGCCTTGAAGTTAGATCTAGTGACCTCCTCTCATGCGCTCTTCACATGCACATTCTTTGGTCTTGAAAGGAATGGATCTTTATCCCTAGGGTCAAACATTTCAAAGTCCGGTCCTCGGGCCGAATGTGGCCAGTGAGAAAATTTCATCCGGCTCGCAGCTTCGTCGCATTAAATCAATTCAGATTTGGATTTTTTTTCAGTAGGACTGTTTACTGCATGCGAGATCTCAGTGTCATCCTTCAGATTAGTGCAGGCAAGAGATATCTGGATATCATTTGCAATACAAATTTCATAAATAGTGCATATTCATTCATTATTTTAATATCTATGGTTTAAAGAGAATGCCAAGCTGATTGTCCGGCCCCCATATATTTTTTACCTTATAAAATCTGACCTTCTTCTCAGAACGTTAGGACACCTTTACTCTAAGGGAATAGCAGCTATTTGCTCGATGGTTACTGTAAAAGAGGCTCAAAATCTTGATCTTAGGTGCCCATCCCTATTCTTTACCCTCCCTCTCTCTCCACTTCCTCCTTCAAGTACCTCTCCCTTTATCCAAATGGAAAGAAAAATGAATGGAATACCGGATAAAGAGTGTTGAACTCTAAGAAGGAGCCTATAAAGTCTTGCGTCTGCCCCCACCTGTTTGTGAGCTATGCCACATAAGCTTGACCTGAAAAAATGAAGACACGTCTGATTACACTTTGCAAAACTTTATGTATATATTACTAGCCTATATATATATATGTTATATCACTGCGGTGAAACGGGCATCTACAGTCATTGTGTACTCCTGACACCATTTCCTTTTGATTAAAAAGATGTTTCTTTTAATTGTTGATATAACAGTAATAAAGAAATTTGTGGTTCCCCTCCAACTATTATATTGAACGTATCATCACCTTGCATACTAGCTATTTTGATCTCTTCTGTGTAAAATATATAAATGGAACACACAACGCTAAGCTAACTTTCCCAAACTAAATGGTTCGTTTATAAATTGCTGTAAATTCGAATTTCCTGGCAGTATAAATTGGAAGCAATTCTGTGATGAAAAGAGACGAGAAACGGCCTTGCTGGTATCTATTTCGGACGGTGGCCATGACTTGCTGTTTTCTGATCAAAATGTTCGGTTTTCCCATTAATGTCTTCATACTGAAAAGGTCACTGTCTCCTTAAACGTCTGGGTGCCATCGCTGTGAGATAAAAGTGAGGTTCCGGTCTTGGGCCTCAGGTAAAGAAGATTACCCTCTTATTACAATAGGTTTCTAAAATGGCTGCATGCTTGTGTGTGTGTGTGTGTGTGTGTGCGTGCATGCGTGAGTATGTGTGTGTGTGTGTGTGTGTGTGTGTGTGTGTGTGTGTGTGTGTGTGTGTGTGTGTGTGTGTGTGTGTGTGTGTGTGAAGTTTTTTCTGTCATGTCTGTTGAGTAAGCGAAGCGGGCAAATGGAGGAAGGAAACGATTATGGTAAACTGGTAAACTGAAGCAAAGATATGAACGGAAGAAAATTACCTTTGCCGGATATTTACACGTCTGGCAGTTTCAAGAATGAACTGTGAGAACTTGTACTGTCAATTCTCATTCTCTCTTTTTCTCTCTCTCTCTCTCTCTCTCTCTCTCTCTCTCTCTCTCTCTCCCTCCGCCTAGCAAAAATGGAGTGATGTAGTTCTGCATAACTCAAGGCATTTTGGTAAATTTGCCCAATCTCTATTACAGAGAAAACCCAAGAATGACCAAAAAGCCCTGGTTAACATTTGGAGGCAGGGGGAGGGGATAGGGGTAGTAATTCACAAGAAGGCATTAAGGAGATAGAAGAACAAATTAATATATGACAAGGAATATTTTTTTGTGTGTGTGTGTGTGTGTGTGTTTTATAATTTTCATTGTCTTTCTCTTACACTCTAACTTGCCCACAAGAAGAGATTAGCATGTAAAGGCGGCGACAACACAAAACAAATCCTACATAGTTATTATTAGGAACATGCTATCTCTACCTAATGTCTTAACTGCAGATAATTATTGCAGCCATTAATTTTCTTCCCTTCATCTACCCGCCACCACAACAGTTGTCAGTGCATCACTCTTGTCCAACCAACACTTTCTCCATATCTGAGATATGGGCCGATTGGTTAGAGCCGTTGCGCCGTATTAAATCCCTGCCCTCTCTACCATTCTGGCGGCAGAACAAAAGGAGAGAATGTGGGGCAGAGTATGAGTGTTTCAGTTGTTGTCCTTCACGAAGTTTTTGCTACAACTTCACAGTGCACCTGCTACTTCAGGCATGGCACCAGACTCATTCAGAGCACACTGTTACACAGACAAAGTCAACTGCACAGCTTCCCGCAGGGACAGACTAGCACGTTAATATCATGATCAATCTGAACCCAGTTTGACACCTTTTTTCCCTTGACATACAATTTTGTTGACAAATATGCGCAGACAACATAAGGAAACGAAATTCACACCTGGTCTTTATCATATTATTTCTAGTTATATGACACCCCTGCTGCATTTCATCGTTTCCTTTTCAGAACATGAATAATTTTAAAGATCATGGCTTTTTCCAGTACAGACTATATTAACAGTATCGACATACCGTGCGTATTATACAAAAGAACCAATGCGTATCAAGGTGGAAAGCTGGTAGGCATGGATCGTTGTAATATATACTCTATGTCCGCTTCACCTTCACCTCTTGATCTTTCTCTTTTGCCGGACATCATTCCTCAAACCATTGCTCTTTCATTTTTCATTGAGATCCAAACCTTCAAATCCCAGTGAAAGGCTGAAGAGAAAGAGAAACAATAACTATCTTCACGGGACGTTCGTGCTGCTTTGTTGTCTCAGTTATCCCAACATCACTGCTGCACACTAATTATGATTTACAGCACCAGCTGTCTTTATAACACCCCCCCCCCCCATCCCGTGTTTCTATTCACGAATTAATGTGGGATTTTCATATTATGAATTTATGTGGTAACCTAAATGTTGTGTTTTGTGTTACCCTACAATGTCAACATCAAAAGCAACAATAACAGCATCCGCTCTGCTTCGTCCTTTTGAAGAGAAGAGAGTCAGAGACCCAAATAAAGAACTTTCATTTTTTCATATGGATATCCACACAGAAAAAAATTAAGACATTCTGACGTATGACATTCTTTGGTAGGAAAATTGTACACCCAAAGTTAACAGCACCCATGTTTCCTCCGCACAAGTAAGCCAGTTATATTGTGCTGGAGTGTCCCAGTTGCACTGTTTCTTTCTCATCTTATGTTCTACTTTCTCTCTCTCTCTCTCTCTCTCTTTCTCTCACTCCCCTATCCCCTATCTCCTTTCTTCTTCCCGCTCCCCCCTCCTCTTTCCCTAACCTCAGTTTTCCTTTCAATCTTCTCTACCCCCCTCGCACCTCAAATCATAATCCTCTGCTCCCCCCTCTCTCTCTCTCTTCTCTCTCTCTCTCTCTCTCTCTCTCTCTTTCTCTCTCTTCCTCTCTTACGAACATTACTTCTAAAGGTAGATTTCCATGGGACCAATTTCATCTGCATATGAAATGTTAGGAATAGACTGATGTCTCCTACAAAATAGGGGGGTTCGGGCTATTCCCATTTCCGGTAGCAAGTATAAAATCTGCATTGTCGATCTGTCATTGTTCAGAGCTGAAAAGAACTGCATCCTGGAACAATTTCTCTCCGTCCCGAAAGATACAGCGTGCCCAAATATCTGCTGAGAGGTGGAAACATTACTCATTTATCTTACGATAATCTTATTTTCGATGAGGGGTTTAAAATCAACGTTTAAATTAAATGCGTGATGACTCTTGCTGTAGTTTGGAAGCTTGCTATTCACCTATTGCTGAGCTAAATGATGTTGTTCAGCGTTCGTTATGAAAATGTCTGCGTCTGTGCATGATTTTTAATAATAAATTATATTCTTGCGTTTAGTCCATATTTCATGAGTTTAAACTTTTCATTGTTTTCAATTAGACAGAGGGAGGATTTTTAAAATTTATTTATTTATTTAGTTATTTAGTTATTTATTTTACTTTTGCTATTCATAACTATTTTATTTTATTTAAACAGATACTAAAGAGATGGCGTTAGAGCAAAATCAAAGCGCAGGAATTATTTAACTCCTTTAAATCAAAATCCACATACATTTCAGAAGTTTTCAATGGATTTAATTTTATTAGTTATCTTTTTTAAATTATCTGCCTAAAATTAGTTTTATGAAGTCATTTTTTACGTTGATTAACATAGCAAGAGGGAAATCCTCTGACATTTCATTATACAGTTAGCAGCAAGCATTGAATATTAATCTGCTTTGTCACTTCTACTTTCACCCCTTCAGAAAGGTAATACAATTGTACAATAATAATAAAATAGCATATACTATATTTGCATTATATTTGTTTTTAAGAAACTAGAAGAGAACCCACGGCCTCCCTTGGAGATTATTTTAGATATAGCCTGTGTATAGCAAGCGTGCGCACCTCGATTTGATATTTTGGTTGATAAAACTGAATGCTACTCAAAGAAACGTGTTTTGAACTCGCCATACTATTGAACGTACATTTCGCATCAAGCACTCCAGCGAGTTTTTTATTCAATTATTACAGCATTTTCAGAATAATATGTCCATAGAAACACAGATCCATATGCAACAATGTTGTGTGCCAAATTTCATATGGATCTATTCAGCAGTTTTCGAGTCCATAAGCCCATTGTAGTTTTTTTTTTTTTTTTTCCAGATTTACAGAACAGATGTGTTGCATTCACACACACCTTTTATGAACATCAGTATTTAAGCTTCATTACTTCAGTACCGGTATGTGGATGTGAAGAAAAGATTCAGGTTTACGTGCCACACATAGGGAGAAACTTTCTGTTTAAATTATCAGTGTTGTCCTGCGGTTATTCAGGTTAATATTATGTGCACACTATAATAAGCATACACGTTAATTTAGTTAGAATAAACACATAGTTTGTGTCACAACATCGAAATCAGAGACTGAGTCAATTACTTTGCAGTCGAGGTAAAATATTTCACTTATGCAAATGAGGTGTTACGATAGTCTGGTCAAATAATTGCACTGTCGGTAAAATGTCATTTCAATTATGTAACTGATCCTACAATGAACGGTATGGTATTCTAAGATGGGACAGATTATATCCAAATAGAATGCAGACAGGAAGCAGTAAGATAAGAAGGGGGATGATGCGTCTCAGTGAAGGATGCATTGCGTCTGGACCAATCTGGTAAGATAAGTTGAAAATTGAACTTCAGCCTCAGTGGCTCTTGACTTCCTGAATTCGTGAATAGTGAGAATGAACGAAGGAGCTCTATAGATCCTAACTGAAGTAAATCCGTATAAACTCTTGTAGAGGCAAATGCAGTCCAGTTCAAACCGAGAAATGTCCAATCTGTAAACTTTATGAAGAACTCTTTAGCGATGACAGAGTTGTGTATCAAATTCGAAATGACACATTCGATCATACTGAGGATTGGCGCAGGATATGGGGGTTCAAAGAAATGCTCAAACAGAAACTATAGCCTTAAACAAATGACATAGCCTAAGTTATTGTGTCGTGATAAAAGTCATTTACTCTTGTTTCAGTTGTCATCCATCAAATCTCGTTCACGACCAAATAAATGGAATTTTGCTACCGTCTACGCTCGATCACTTGAATCTGCTTTCCTACAATGTGACAGTGGACTGGGACTCTCCCTGTGAATGGGGGGAGGATGGCAGGTATTGGAATGTTACTAAAACTGCCTGGGTTAGCTGAGACTGACACAATTTGCATGAAATTAAGCCTTTCTTTATCAATACTCTTATTGTGCATGTGTATTGATATCTTTGAGTTCTGGCGAGTCCAGAAGGCAAATCTCGACTTGCTTTTATTGGAAGCCAAACCAAGTCATTATTCTGCTGGACGTTCCCACGTCTTCCAATAATTTGAAAAATGAGAATTGTATTTACATATTCTTAGTGAAAAAGAACTTCTAGTAGACTAAAATCAAAGACATTGTGCAGAAACCATAGCCTGCACGTACTTTCCGAATAAAATCCGAAAAATCCACGTCTGGTTTTTTCATACCCCGAAAGGGTTGAGATAATAGTAGGATTCGAAAGATCTCATGTGTAGTTAAGTAGTTAAAAAAAATAATTAGATAACAAGAGCATCATGCACAGATAATGACCAGTGGAATTAGCTTTATCCCTTTAACCTGTCAAACAATGTGCATCAAACAAAAGAAAACATAGGACTGTAAAATCATAAAAGTTGAACAGTCAACAGATTCCGCAGAGAAAAACGCCCTCATCGGTGTTCTTGTTCACGTGTCTTCCATTTATGGTAACAATTTGATTGAATCCAGTCAACAATTTTATAAAAGTTACGGTAAGTAGTGAGCTCGTTTGTTTCCATGGCAACCGTGTTTCGTCCTAACAGAGACAGATGAACTATCTCAAGTCAATATTTCATAATCCGTGAAAAATATCATATCTGTGAAAGAAAAATAATATAAACATCAGCTACAAACAACAAAGCATACAAAGCTATGCAAAATATGCACATGTTGCCGCAACGAAGAACAGAATTTGGTCATGTCGTTTTCATGCCAACAAATCTGATATAAGAATCGTTTAATTAAATATCCCATAACACAGAAGAGAAGAGAAAAGTATACACACAAACACACTTGCACAGACCGATATAGAACTTCAGCGCCACTCTTACCGTCCGTATACTGGCGATAAATAGTTAGTCTTTCCAGTTTCCACATCCCCATCCGGTTTATTTCTAGAGGACCTCACAAAAACGAAGGGGTAAATATCTCCTCCCCCTTCCCACACCCTTTTCCAGGGTCTTTTTTGCCTTTAAATAAATTGTTTGTTTCTTTCTAAAAAAAAAAAAAGTCACCTACAGAACAGGTAAATCTAGAATAGAATCCGATAAAATGCTGTCTGTGACCTTTGTCGTAGTAACAATAGGTCCTGGTCTTTTTACTCCTGACAAGATGCTCCGTACAGCACACACCTCATGATATACGGGGTACCCTGCCAATCTATAGGTCATGGTTGATGTCTTACTCAGATAGAAGAAGTTCATGGCCAACTTTTGTCTGTCTTGAAGATGTTCTGTCTCAGTTTTATGTGCTTATGCAAGGAAGAGAGAATGTTCATTTTAAATCTCTTTTCCGATAAATTTATGTTTCTCTATTTATCTACTCTCTGACCTGTTAAAAAAATATATATATATAAATGGGCGCAACAAATAGCTCTCGCCATCTTGATCATAGTCTAAACGCATCACAGACTTATTACAATTCTCCTGTCATTGTGGCAGTGGACGTGGTTTATCACGACATCTGATTTCTCATAGTTTTTTTGGTAACGACTCACATAGGGTTAGGTCTTAATCTGGTTATAACTATAATAACGAATGCTCCCGATAAGTCACTGAAAGATGAAGATGAGAAAGTGTCACGCTTTCTTATTATTATTTTTTTTTTTAATTATTATTATTTTTTTTTTTTTAACTCTTCGTTGGTGTAAACTGAATTACGTCAAGATAGATTGATAAAAGTAATCATTAGTGTCATTGCTCAGGAAACAGACAGGGGAATGAGAGCTTAATTCACATCTCTAGCTCTGTGTTGCAAGTAGCCAATAAGCTTCTGGTTAACATTGAGGAGCGATAGATAATCAAAACCTTTCAATGTCCTTTAAATTTCATTCTTTAGATCTGTTAGTTGGAAATCTGACATGATCGCCGGTCGTCAAATAAAAACGAGGTATAAGTACTGAAGCCATGAAAATCAAGGACAGAAATCTACGCTCCTCCTCCCCCCCCCCTCCCCCACCTCCTCTATTTTGCTCCATGATTATTTTGAAATTCGACACAAGGCACAAAGTGCTATATCTCTATCTGTCATCAAGTTAAAATCTGAATCACTAAATAGGGAGAGAGAGAGAGAGAGAGAGAGAGAGAGAGAGAGAGAGATAAACAATTGAACCGATCCTTGATTACAAACAGGTCTGATCGTTGGACGTGAACGCCACCGGCCGCTATGACTATCAAGGATCACTTAGATCAGGGGTGCCCAAAGTTTTCTTCAGTGAGGGCCAAATACAAACAAATAAACAAAGGGTCGAGCCACACATTATATATTGAAATATACATTTCTAGCCTCAGAAAAAATAAAAAGAAGTAACTCATTATTTTATCAGTGAAATTTGACCTTACAGAGTTTGTTAGCCTCTTGTTTACAACTTCCCCCATACCTCAGTGTGGATAAACCGAAATATGTTTAAACCGAAATAATATGCCCGGTCCCTACAATTTTGGTTCAAGTGCGTTCTAGTGAATTTTCAGAATTTTCTGCGGGCCAGTAAAAACTTGACCGCGGTTCAACTGGGGGCCGTAGTTTGGATAGCCCTGACTTAAATCTACGTATCGTAGAGGTCTTCGATATGATCACTTTTTATATGACATTCGGCGGATCTATCGAAAATGGAAAAAAACAAAACAAAAACGACACAGTGGATTCCCCACTCTTTAAATTCACTCACGTATTTATGTACTGAACCTACTCGCTCAGTGAGCGTTTTATCAATAAGCAGCTGTGATTAAAACAACAAGAAGAAAAGCTCGTTTTTTTTTTTTTTTTTAAAGGCTAGGCTTTATCTTCGTTCGCTGTCATTTGACAGACATGGTCTAAACAATCACAAGCCAAAAAGAGAAACTGCGTCTCCCATTGTGTTGCAGTTCATTACCTTAAACGGTCATCTTAACATATTCTTGCAACTTTACTGGTTCGAACTCGAAGATTCTGTTTCTGCATCGTTGGGCATGAAAAAGGTTCCCTCGATTGGACAGTTGCTTTTTGCAATATAGAAAGTCGGATCAAGCCATTGTTTACTAAATGCCGATTTTCTGGTTCAGTTCGACAGCACACAATTCACAAGGGTTGGCATGGCCGAGTTTTGATAATGCGCTTTCCCGCTGTGAAGAACGTGGCAACTGCACCCAGGAGACTTCAGAATTTCACGACAAACTACCAGATAAAATAATATCATTCACGACGCGAACTTATGTCCCACATTACGAGGCAGCCAAGCACAGTATCTCGTAGCGGACAGGCTAAGAGCCTCACCTTAGTGACCTGAGATGGTTAGATGTCTGACAAGAAGCAGCTCGTAACTCGTGTGAACCACACCACAACTCTAACGTGCTTCGAGAAAACGGCTTTTCCCTGCTGAAAACATTGTTTCGAGCAAACTCGCAATATAATGTTAACCTCTCTTATTCGAGATCTCTCCTTTTACTTGCACTGGACTCATTGCACTTTTTAGAGGATGAAGCTGTACGATAGGCTGTCTTTCAGTGATGTGAACATTGCATTTGAAGTGTTGGGGAAATAATGAAAATGTTTTGTCAGAGTAAGTAAGAACTTCTTTGATACTGCGTCCATAAAGTGTGATAAAGGATTCACCTTGCTGAATGGGGAGAGAGGAATGAAAAAACTGGGACGAGGGGGGGGGGGGAGGGGCAGGAGGGTGTTATCACCACAAAAAAAAAGTGTTGCTGTGGACGACCCTTGAACATTGTATAATCTTGTACTATTGTTGACGTGTAAGTTTTTCATACGTAACCGTTGTTCACTTCTCCAGGTAGACAAGAGTGTTCAAGTTTTAAGATCTGTGTCGCCAGCTAACAGGCATCCATGTACAGCTAGCAGAGAATAACAAAGAAAATGAAGACCATTTGTTTTGCTTTGTTTTCTAAATATCCGTCAGCCTCAGGGACGTGTTTTGTATTCAATACATTTTCATCAAAATTCACAGTTTTGTTTGGTTTGGCTCATTTCTTTTTTTCATGATTCTTTGGTCTTCGAGATTTTTTCATACACTACGCTTCATTTATTTCTCAAGATGACAACGGATAATGACGGGTAGACAGTGATTACACTGTCCCCACTGTTAGATTTCAAGAAAGAAAAAGAGCAATTCAAAATTTAAAAAATGACGAGAAAAACACACTCAGTTATGACGAAGTCCGTAAACACATGCACCATTTGTACATCGATATTTTTTATATCGTCATCTCAGTTTTCCCATTTTTACGTTCATTGCCTACAATTTGGGGATCAGTGCATTTCTAAACTCTAGCCAACATCAATTTCCCAATATGCCTAGACGTGACATAAAAATAAAGTGGAGATTTCGTGACGGTTTCATTGAGAATTAGGGATACATTCCTAGAGAGGGCCCAGTGCCGAACTGATTCTCATATTTTCATTCACTGGACATACAACATTTGTAAACTGAAGCGACGATACAGCAAAACCAATTATCTCTTACGATGTTTTGGACAAGCAACGAGAAAGCAATACAGAGAAGGAGACAGAAGAGGTAAAGCAAAGAGGCAACAATATTATTGCGGCACCGGTTCTGGTGAAAGAAAGAGGAGAAAAACTGGTAGAAATGATAGAGGCGAATTCTTACCTTCAGTTAAAACTTTCACCTGATTAATAAGATTAATTAGCACTGCCTCGGACAACTTTGATTATCCCACCTCTGTTCCCCAGCCATAACTGGAAAAAACTGTCGCATGTCACCAGGAAATCGTCTTTTTAATTTTGTATTTTATTCTGAACAGTTATTCGTATTTTAAGTCATTACTATCATTGTTACTATGTGTTTCTTCATCTCAGTTAAGGGGCGTGTGACCCAGAATTCTATCTGAACTGAGGCTTAAAGGAAGAGGGCATTTTTTTTTTTTTTTGTGAACATGGCATTAGACTTATGTATAGCATAAATCTCAAAGGATACATACTAAATGTTTACGGGCAACAAACTAAGTTGTGTTACTAACTAGATAGATCTAGATATCGGGCGCTCAGATTGAAGTTTATTGTTTTCAGACCCCATTTCGTGCCGCAATACTGGGTCAGGCCTGAACTGACCTTTGGCTCAATCCACGAGCACAAGGCGAAAATAGAGCACACTTTTCAAAGAGAGTACTGGAACTTGTTTGGGTGTATGAGTGAGTACTCTTTGAGTTTGTTTGTTTGTGTTGGGGTCATCGGCACATCGGCACAACCACGGCTATATTGTGCCAAACTTAAGATAAGTTTGCACTATAAGGGATGAGAATGAGTGAGGTGAGGAAAAGAGACAAAAAATGATTGAACAAGGAACCCACTGGGAGCAGGAATAAGAAATAGATGGAAAGTTTGGACGAAGAAATATCGAACTCCCCCATACATATACGCAGAGAGAAAGAGAAAAGAGAGAAAGAAAATGACAGAGAGAAAAATAGAAAGGGTGAGGCGGGAGAGAACCAGAGGAGATCTTTGGTCCTGAACCGGGTCAGTGGTGTAATAAAACAAAACCAGAGTAAGTACCCCATTTATTTGATTTGTGGGTAAACAGGGAGATAGCTGCTTGAAATAGCACAGGGTTATCGAAATGTCAGTTTCTTAAACTATCATATAGGCACTGGCTGTTATTCAATTTGTCTAAATTATGGCTTTGTCTTTTCCCTAAAAAAAAAAAAAAAACGGTCCATCTAAGGAAAGGAAAATATGACTATCTTGAGTCCATTTCTCTTGAACAAGAAAAGGGGGTGAAATGATGTCGGTACCATAATCACAAACATTACCTGTTTTTGCCTCTCGCCACTTTGCCATAGACAGTTATAGTTAGAAGCAATTGCCGAACAAATGCACACAAGAGAAGGAAGAGGGGGAGGGTAGGGGATATGAGATGGGGGCAGGGGGGGGGGGGGAGAGAAATTACCTGTTTGTACGTTTGTTTTAAAAGACAATGTCGTAGAGCCATTGTGAACATCAGCTCAATTAGAAGTAGAAAGAAATTTCAAAGTAAGTCCTTGGCAGAACTACCGCATATAAATGTCATTATGGCTCTTTTCGACTAATAGAAGAAAATCCCGTGCTATACTATCGAACGTACAATTCCGATCAAGCAGCCTCGCGAGTTTGATATTCAATTATTATCGCATTTGTAGAATAACGTCAGGGATAATAAGCTTTGTTCAGGTTTATGTACGTAGAAATGCAAGTTCGTATGTAACAATGTTGTGTGCCAAATTTCAGATGGATCCGTCCAACAATTTTCGAGTCCATAAGTCTATTGTGGGTTTTCTTGCAATTTTATAGTTAGATGCAGACAGTTAGAGCCGGCTACATGAGTTACATGGTGACAAGTGCTTACTTAGCTTATCGCTGTCCTCCCATGCTCTTATATACCTAGTCTACTGATGCTGAATGAGCATGACCTAAAATAGTATCTGTAGATAAAGAGCGGTACGGCTGTATTGGCACTATTATTCTCGTTTGGTTTTCAAACTTTTGCAAAGCATGGCTTTGAATTACCATTGACCTTCAGATATCCCTTTAGTTCATGACGTAGAGCGGACAAATCTACCACTAGAAGTTAAACAAAAATACAAAAATATTCAAATGATTACATCCTGTCTGCAGGGTAGGCTACTTCAGGTGGGTCATGTCAGGATGTAATACTTGTGTGATACAACGAGGAGTGACTCAGTGCTCCGTGAAACAGGTATATACCTCAAAGTAGTCATCGGAGCAAAAACAGAAACACTACAAACATTTGTGTTACATCATGAACGTCCTACTGCTAACGGGAACATACAAAGTCTTGGGTTACGCAGATTAATTAGAACATTCATGCGAGGATTTTACCTGTCACCCAATGCTATCAACATGATTGCACTGTTCAGGGACAATATTAGGACTTCATTGCCAAACGATAAAACGGGCGGTTGAAAGACGTAACGTATACAGAACGTACTACATTTTTATGATTATCTCAATATATGAATGAACAGAGTTAAGAGCCATCTTTAGAACTGATTTTTCCATGCCAGGTATTACGGTTTCCGGCTTTTGCAAGTATTTTACAGATGGTGTGATCAATTTCAAAGCTCGAAAAATGTCTAAGAGTTAATCTGGCCGCTGGAGGAAGAAACGTCTCAGGCCTCCCAAGTAATCACGATCCTGAGTATCCAACAAATGGCCCCAGTCCAGAGACCTTGTGGTTGGCAAATGATGAATGAATGTAAACATTCCCGTGAGAAGATCTTCTCTCTCTTCCATTTCTTCCGTCTTATCCGACCTGGTATTTCTCCACTTTAAACGAAATTTCTATCACAAATAGAGAGAGAGAGATAAAAAGTGTGATAATAGAAGAGCGAAATGAGAAAAGACAGTGGGTAAACTTCAGTACTATGATCTAAACTGTATCCACTTCCTGGATGGGTTATTTGTGTGTAAACGAGGGTGTGTATGAATAGGCGTTGGGGCGTTATGGATAAGATGATAATGAGATGGCTATGATTATCTCTTTGGGATACGAGAAAAGGAAAAGGATGGAGCAATAAATGGTATTCGATAGCAAACGGAAAGCTCTCAGACCTTATAATCTACTACCTATCGGCGAGATAAAATAGAGAGCATTTAGTCGAGTAAAATGCTGTCAGATGAAAAGCTAAATAATTTTGAAAAATTTAATTTAATAACAAGGGAACAAAAGAATATTTGATAAATGGAGCAATTATTATATCAGGCATAAAGATAGACAGACGGGGAAATAGATACATGGATAGGCATAAGATGGATATTTATCATGCCTTTATGTCTAATGAACTATATACTTAATGCATTTGCTCAGGATGGTGCAACTTGGTCCTGTGTTTATGTGTTTGTATATGTAAATGTGTGTGTGCTTATGCAAAGAATTGTTCACTTTAAGTCATGATAACATAAAATGTCATTTCATAAAAAAAAAAAAAAAAGAAAAAGACTGTTCAACCGGCAACTAATCAAACAATTAAAAAAAAAAAAAAAAGCAAATAACACATATAAACAACTTGATAACAGGACATAGAATGTCATGTTACACTTTAGCAAACGATCCTTCAGAGGGAAATCAGAACGCCATTAGTGAAATCGGCGCTGTCTGAGAATGTGTGCGAGACACTCAATTTATTGTCATGGATTGTGGATTTGTGGGGATTATCTCCGTTAAGAAGGTAGCATGGCTTATTAGAGAGACAATTTACCTTTGGCTAACGTCAGAACTCTGCTAACACGATATGTGATTTTTTTTTTTTTCTTTTCTGGTCTCATTCTGTTCACCATTAAATGAAGAGATAGACCATCAGTTAGACAGACAAAGTGACAGATGCATATACAGATAGATAAATTAATAGGCTATTGTATAGTAATACAGTGAACAGCAAGTGAGCCGAAGCCGTCATGAAACACATGTTTTTTTTTTTTTTCCTTTTCAAAGCAGGGATTGAAACAACTTGATTTCCCAAGAATATATCAAAAGCTAAACCAGTGCAGTCGCATTGCTCTTCGTTTACATCCACTGCTTTGAGCTTTCAATATGCTAGACTCTGTCACAAACGAATTAAAGCAATTGAAATCTTCAAAGAAATGTTCAGAGACGTTAATTGATTTTGAAGTATTTTGAGTATATATTATACAGGGTTTCAGGGCAAAATGAGATATATTCAAAATCGCCGCTGAGAGGAAAATGACTATTTGTTTTCCAGTAGTTAGTAATTATCATTAGGAATTAGAATTTCCTGAAGACGTTCGGGCAAGGATAAGTCGTGTTTGGTGAGAAGGAAAGTCCTTACCACATAGCACCATCAGTATCCCACTACTGAGAGGTATAACTCAAAATTTTCAAAAAATGGCGTTTGTCGCGTCTTGCCCTGAGACCCTTCAATTATATAACACAGAGAGAGAGAGGTACCCACGGCCTCCGTGGGAGATTTAAAGTGTATGGCAAGGCGTGCGCACCTGGACGTTGGTATTTGGGGTGATTAAACTGAATGTAACTCAAAGAAAAGTGTTTTAACCTTAACTCTAGGGAGTTTTCTTTTAAATTATTCTCACCGTTTTAAAATCACATCAAACGAGTAGATCTCAGCTTTTTCCGAGGTTATGTAAGCAGAAACGCAAATCCATATACAAGAATCTTGTGTGCCAAATTTCTATATGGATTTGTTCAGCATTTCGAGTGCATACGATTTTACGGGTTTTGTTGCAGATTTATAGTATAAATTAGAAGAGAACCCATGGCCTCTGTGGGAGATTTTATTTTAATCATATAGCCCTGCGACCTAAACTGTATGGCAAAGCGTTCATGGCACACCTCTATGTTGACACTTTCATTGATTTAACTGGAAGTTCCTCAAAGAAAACATCTTTTGAACGCGTCATACTATCGAACATACAATTTGGATCAAACAGCGCCTCACGAGTTCATTTTTCAATTATTACCGCACTCACAGAATAATGTTGAGGATAATAAGCTTTTTTCGGGTTTATGTACATAGACACAGATTCACATGCAACAATGTTGTGTGCCAAATTTCAGATGGATCCATTCAGCAGTTTTCGAGTCTGGAAGCCTATTTTGGGTTTTCTTGCAATTTAATAATATAGATATAAAAGAGATATACATCTAGTATCTATAGTTGTGTGTGTGTGTGTGTTTGTGTGTGTGTGTTTGTGTGTGTGTGTGTGTGTGTGTGTGTGTGTGTGTGTGTGTGTGT